>JAWKAU010000020.1:0-27857 GCA_033398695.1 Orobanche coerulescens
CGGATGGTATTGAAAGGTATTTTCGCACCATGTTCGAAATCGACCTGTTTACGAAAAGTTTTGAGTCTCTGTTTTCAACTTGAAGAACAAGCTATTTGATTCTCCATTTAAGGTGTTTTCAATAGGTTTAAAGACTCTGGTAATCCCTGAATATCTTATATACCTTATGTGATTGATTCTATGCATAATTGAATCTGTTTGCATGTTGTTTGATTCTCTATTTATATGCATGCTCTGTTTATGAGTTGTTTCACTTATGGTAACCCATTTCTCCTAGAATTCTATGCTTCTGATTCTCTTTGAGATGGTTTAGAGGCTTTAGAACATCAGGAACAAAAGCTCTATAGTTTGATATACCGTTGATTACATGAAAACCTTGTTTGAATTGAATCTTTGTCTGAAACACTGTTTAGGGTTCATACTGTTTGTTTTGTGAAAAATTGAAACTACATGTTGTATACTATTGATTACAAAAAATTGTTTTGACATAAGATCTTATAATATCTTTAAGATCATTCAGACAAGTTTTACCTAATTTCTGGATATTTTGAATTTGTGTCCATACAAACTAAAGATCAAGGGTATTTTTTGTCCTTTCAAGTGAGATTGCTTGATAAATTCTTAGAAAATTCACACACCTACTTCATACCTAGTAGATCCTTGTTCTAAGATTTGAGACCATATAGAGTACTATTGAACATCTTAGGTCTTCATATGTTCATTGGACCATAAATTTCAATCTGAAGTTAATTTGTTAATTAGCTTTGGATTTTGATCCTATTTGTCTTCATTGAATCTAATTACACTTCTGAGTGCAGGAGAAGGAAGTTAGTAAGTGGAGTTGTCACTTTAGTGATCATAGAAAACATCTTTCCATTATTTTTGGTTAAACTTTTGATTCACTTGTAATTGTGGTTTCTTCCATAACTTTTGTATAACTTTTCTACATTTCAGATCAATAAGATATGCAAATACCAATTAGAGTATTTGGAAAAAGGTTGTTTCTCTAGGATTCACATTCAATTTTGAATTCTAGAGTTTTTCCTTGTAGAAAAACTTGTGTTCATTTTCTTTCAGTATATATTCATTCATATAATCACCACAGTTCATACAGTGGATCATTATTCCGCACTTGTGATTATATAATGTTTTAAAATCACCTAAGTGAATATTACATAACTTGTGATACAATACATTAAATAGTTTATTTTGGGTTTAAGTGGTTCACATATTCATATAAAACACCAAACTTTCATATCCAGATAATCCAGATATTCTTATGCTTTTTATTCACAAAAGGTTCTTTTCTAGTGCTAACATGATCTCTGAGATCAAACTTATAAGAAAAATTATCATGAAAACTAATATTACAGTCTCTATTCCTATATATAGGAGCATCATGCATAGAATGAGCATATGAATGATTCATATTATATAAAGGCTCAACAAACTTACCTGAGGTACTTAGCATCATTTTAGAATCATGTAACCTTCTCTGTTGGTCTCACAAATAACCATTTTTCTTACAAAATGTGCTATTATATAGTGGTTTCTTATTATGAAAGAATTTGTCATCAAATTTTGATCTCCCAGGTGTGTGGGCATGTACTAAAGATGATCCAGTTGGTCTCACAACTCGGGATTTTATCAAAAACTAAAAATCATTTAATATGTAAAAACTAGTGTCAATATTGTCTAAATTCCCAGGTGTGACTTTTTGATCCCAAGTCCAAATGACCTCAAATTTGTGTTTCTATAAATGATCTAGGGGATACCTAAAACAATTAGCAAAAGAACTCATTCCATTTGGTTTGGTATAACGCATTCTGGAGGAAGATGTATGTGTTCATGTTCATCATTCCAAGTTCGAAATTTTTGATGCCTTTAGTGAGTAACATATTTTTCTAAGCTTCCTTGGAGTGTTTTAAGATTTTTTTTTTTTTTTGCTTTTCTTTTTCCCATTTCTTTTTTTTTTTTGCCTTTTTTTTTTGCTTTTTTTGGCCTTTTTTTTTTTTTTTGCCTTTTTTTGTCCTTTTTTTTTCACACACAAATTAATCCTTACGTGTATCGCTCGATCACTCAACGCTCATGTATCACTCTATTTTTTTTGCACGGTTCTTGTCTTGTATCACCCGGTTTTATATAAATATCCCACAACTCACAAGATGATTATATAGACGAGTATTGTGACAAGTTTTAATTTTACAGGGCGGTAACCCGCACTCCAGCTTTATATTTATTTTTATATTTCATTGTGGTGGTAGAACCGACCTTCGTGATAGATGTGTGTGTATATTATATATATATATATATATATATATATATTTACTGTGGTGGTAGAATCGACATTTGTAATAAATAGGTATATATATATATATATTATTTTTTTGTATACTCTTTTTTTTATACCCTTCTTTTTTTGTATACCTTATTTTCTGTATACCTTTTTTTGTATACTTTTATATATATATATATATATATATATATATATATATATATATATTTGTAAACTTTTTTTTGTATATTTTTTTTGTATACTTTTTTTAGATATTTAAAATGCTAAGGATTATAATTTTCTTGGCTTACACTTGATGATTTATATCAAATATTATATATATTTATTTATATATATACTTCGTGATCACTGTGATGGTAGAACCGATCGTCGTGATATATATATATATATATATACATATATATATATATATATTAAGAAGATGGAAGGTTGAGAAGATAGAAAGAAATGATAGGATGGTAAGATAAGAAGATTATGAAAATGAAGGAAAATAGATGATACCACTTAGTAATGGAAAAACCGATTTATGAAGCCAACTGTTACGACTCCCACATGACGTGCCGTTCTAATCGCTATCGCTAGTATGATTTTAATTCTCAAGATCGTTCCAATATTAAGCAAAGGATTGTTTTACTTCAAGCCCTCTACGTGACGGGTCGTAGCAAACCGGAAGATACGATTCAAACATGCCACAAGGTTTCTAACGCCTCGATAAGTGAATTAAAATCACGATTTATATTTTGGAGACACATTCAACAAAATAAGAAGAAAGGTTGTTAACACAAATACTCGCAATTTTGATAAATTTCAAGATGTCTTTACAAATAAAAATGTGGGCTATTTATAGCCAAAATTCCTACAACTATTAGAATATAAAATATAAAATAAAACTTATAAAGACTAAAAAATTATAATTCGACATTCAAAGTTAATCAACCCATTTGTTAAGGAGTCCAACACATTTTTAGAGGAACAAAAATCAAAGACCAAGACTTGAGTTCTGAAAATAAGAAATCAAAGTTAAAAAAAAATATGATGTTGTCGTTTTAGTGGCATAAGGACTCCTAAACATCCGATTTTGATCTTGATGTCTTCTAGATGATTGTAGTACTGCCTCTTAGATTTCCAAATCCACCTGAATCATCTCAATAGGATATTTAACGTGAAAGTTATGACAAAAATATGAAGGTGTATCGTATCTGAAAGTTCCAACTCGTCGTTCAGTGTCTTCTTGCTTGGGGCTTTTTATAACCTTAGAAATAAATCCGTTATAAATGTAGCCGTTAGCTGGTTGGTGAGTTGAAAACGCCTCTGATTGTTGGCTGCTGAATGTTTTGAATTAAAACAGGTCGCATTTAATGCTCTAGACATTCTTTTTTACTTCACATTAAATGCTCTTTAGAGCGTTCAGACTTGTCTCTCTCCGACCGCATTAAATGATGTCCTATCAGCAATAAATATTGCTTTAACCATGAATATTTTATGAATAAACAATGTTTATTTCACAATGGTTTAAATTTTTTCCTATTCAGTCCTGTTGGATGTGTTTTACTTTTCCTAAGTAAAACACCTTCAGTCTGATTGTTGTATCCAATGTACTATAACTTCTGATGTATGATGTAAGATATGTAGGATGGGTTTTGTAGAAGATCTCTTGCTATATGAACGAGCTGTATGGAGTTTCCTAACAGCTTCCATACTTAGCGACATTCTGACTTCTTAAGACTTCTTTGTTGTATGTTGGTGATTATCAAAACCGGAATATTTATCCTAACAGATATGATGGTTTTTCATTCCGAGCTCTTCATAAATTATTCGACCCTATGCAAATAGCAACATTTACCCAATAAATACACGGTAGAATCAACAAGAAACACCCGAAACCCCCGCCTAGACTTCCATTGAACACATGAAGGCATAGTTTGACCCAAAATCAAGCACTTGAAGGAATAACAATGATTATACTCTAGAATCACAAATAATATGATAGAGGATAACCACACTATCAAGGTTATACTTACAATCCGAGTCAAATCAGACAAAGAGGACAAAACTACACAAAAACCCCCAATTTCCAAAAAATTGGGTTCAAAGAAAATACATTGATAAGTGATGATTAGATGTTTATTTTGTAATATCCGTAATTTTGATTCCTGGTAATTTTCTATTTTTGGCGGAAGTCCGTTTTGACAACTCGCTCATGACCGTTTCGTCATTCTGAGAATGATTAATTCTACACTTTTTGTCATCCGAGTTCGTTTCGGTGTTGTTTTGTTGAGTTCGGTGATTTTTAGCGACTTTTCCGCACTTGAGTTTGATTCTTGCGAATCTCGTCCGAAACTGCTGTTTCGAGTTTCCCGCAAGTCCGTTTAACTTTGTTAGACGTGTTGTGAACTTCGGTTTGGTTATTCGATCACGTATCGTGATTTAGGCGCTTTTGGGCCATTTTGTAATTTCTTGAAAGTTACGGGTATCTATATCTGTATTTGTCGTCTTGACCCTTTTCTTGGTCGCGTATGATTAATTATTGCATTACGTTTTCATCTCGAGTCGTTGATGTCGTCCGCGAACTTTTCGTCGTGTCCGCCTGCGGCGTTTTTGGAAATCGAGGCGTCGGGTCGTGGCGGCCGAAAGTGGCCGACGGTTGCGGATCGCCGGACGAGTCCGACATCGCCGAGCAGCACGGCAGAACCGGCCAGAGCGCACGCCACGGCCGGACGCCGCGCGCTTAGCTCGGCAAGAAGCGCACGCTGCCGAGTCACCAACAGACGCCATCGGACACGGGCGAGGTACTCGAGGTTCTCGACTCGGTCGTGGTCGGCGGTAGCGCACGCCATCGTCGGTCGTAGCGCGCTAACCGGCAGGGTAGCGCACGCCGCCGACTAGCGACGCCACGGATGAGTTGTCGATCCGGGCTACTCGGACAGTCGCCAGCGCGCGCAAGCTTCCGGCCGTAGCGCACGCTAGCTGGGTCGGCCGAGTCACGGTCGGCAGATTTGGTCGGTGGTGCCGGTCATGCGGGCCATGGCCGAGAGTGCTCGGCCGACATCGGGCCGATAGCGCACGCTAGCCGGGATGGCTAGCGACGCTAGTTCCGCCAAGATAAAAATGACATCAGCGACTTTCTCCGTCATTTTTCATTTCATTTCCTTCGGTCCGCGGGCCGGGGTTTCTGAGGAGACAAAACAATGATTTTGAAAAACAAATCCATGAAGTTCTAGAAGTTATATAGTATATCAATAATCCTATAACATCTTTCAATCCAAATAATCAAGGTTAGATCTTTAGAACCCTACTTTTGGGGAGATTTGTGGATTTTCGTGGTTTTGCCCGATTCATTCGATTTTGATGAGTAAGTCATGATGAATATGATTAATCTTGTTGGTACTCTTAGTTTACCTAAGGATTCATGTTATATTTCGTGATTTTTACGAAATCGAGAGGGTTTGTTGTGGTCCGCCCTCGTTGTCGCTTTTATACGAATATACATGAATCGTAGGCGGGTTTTCGGGCGTATTCCAATTCCGTATTCGTTTAGAATCTGTGATTGTATTCTTCGAATCGTTAGGTTCGGTTTCGATGGTTCCTAGCATTCGTGGGTGACTTTCCATTCCGTTCGCGCTGCCGATTATTCAAGGCAAGTATACATTTATGATTGTGCGTTCTCGACTTTGAAAGTAAGAGGAATTGATGGTATGATATGAACGAACCGCTTTTACGGCATTCATAGATATATTGATGGCATATTATGAACGAACCTTTTTACGGCATTCATATATGTATTATTGGCATGTAACGAACGAACCGCTTTGACGGCATTCCTACATGTAACGGCGTATGATCCGAACGAACCGCTTCTACGGCATTCACATACGTCATAAGATTTTAGTCATTCCTAATAACTAGTCTTGAATTGATGAATTGACGGATTACATTTACTTTATTGTCGAGGAGTATTATGTTTCATCTCGTTATACTTGCACTAGCTATTCGACGGCTAACCCTTTTGGGGGAAATACGTTTCATGTATTTCGTGTTCCAGGAGAGTGGCCAAAGTGTACTGTGTCGGCATGAAGTTGATGGGCAAGTGTGATACCGTGTCTTGTCTCGGTTATCTTTTGGATTCCTCCATTCAAGGTTGTTGTTATCGAATGGATTTTAAATACTCGAGTATTGTATTTCGCTTCTTGATGTTCCACTGTCGCCGAGGTATTGATTTGTGCGGTGATGTATATGGTTTCATTGGTTATGGTTTTGAATACCATTTGTATCGTCTTTCTTTCCATTGTATGTAGACCTTCTCGGTCAAGTTTTATAGTTCCGCGTATGTTTAGCCTTGTGTGTCCCACGGGGGCTCACGGCGCCGTAATATACCCCGAATAACTTGGGGGTGTTACGAATATGGTATCGAGCTTAGGTTTATGGATACCTAGGTGCCGGTCTTTTGGGTCGATTGAGTCGGCATTTGCCCACAGATCACTACTCGCCATCATCACGGGCGACCGGTACTTGTAAGTCCTCTCACTCTTCTTGTATTTTCTTGACCGTTCGCTTTTAATGGGTATTCTTTGGAATTGGTCACTTTGAGAAGGTGTGATTTGGATTATACTTCCGCACGTGTGTGCCCTTTTGAATGTGGGATGTAAGGAGAAGAAGTCGTGACTGTGGTTACGGACTTGAATCCCTCCTTGAGATCTTGTCAAATTGCTAATTTCGATATTAGCGTGTATCGGTATTGTGTTGAGACTTTGTTGGAAGTCGCATGTTAGTACCACGGAGATCTTCGACTTCACGAGACTTGTAAGTATGTTGTTTGGATTATCCGATAATTCTTGGTTATCTTGGTGATTTAGATTTATATGTTGGATATCGTTGATGGATATTTGTGCTTGAGAACGTTGTGAACGCTTGATAATGTTGCCGAATGCGTATATGTATTCATTGTGCCGTATGATCGTTTGGTATGTCGATATATTGGTAGAGAATAGCGGAAATGGCTAAATACGACTACGTTAGCGCACACTACAAGGTATGTCTAGCGCGCTAAGATATATACTTAGCGTACGCTACGGTGCATACTTAGCGCACGCTAAGAGATTCGATTACGTACGCTAAGGAGGACCCCTAACGCACGTAACGACCGGGCCGGGTTAGTTTCGGCCGATGGCCGGTGTAGGCCTGGTTGATTTTTATATTCGCTAGCGCACGCTAACGCATGTTGGTTAGCGCACGCTAACACCGATCACCAATAATGGAATCTTAGCTTTCCGGTGGACCCGCCATGTTCGACGCGTGTTCGAGATAAGGTCAACGAGTGCTTGTCGTGTAGAGCTAGCGACGCTAAAACCGTATGATTAGCGCACGCTAATTCCATATCGGTCAAAGGAATCCCGATAATCGCGGATGTTTTCGGCATATGGGGCACGACATCAGAGCAAGTCAACGACGATTAGCGCGTTAAGGTCGAAGAATAGCGCACGCCATCGAGCATTTCACCGTATCGAGTCAACGCTCGTTAGCGACGCTAATGTATGGGCATTACGTACGTTAGATGAGTTTCAAGCGGTGTAGTAGCTTCGGATCGCCTGATAACGCACGCTGTCAAGGAAGGATAGCGCACGCTAGTCATGTAGCGCATGCTAAATATAAGGTCTAGCGCGCTAGCGATGTGTTTTATAGAGAGGGTTGACGAGTCTTTGTGAGGCATTTTGTCCATTCTCTTTCCTTGACCAATAGGGAGAACCTTGGGAAGTACTTGAAGTTCCTAAACATTGAGAGATTATTCTCTCAAACCGATTAAGATGGAGAGCTCGGATTTAAGTTTTGTTCTTGATGTTTTTAATGATTCTTGGAATGGAGATCATTATTCTTCCTCGTGGTTCGTCCCATACATGGTAGTCCTCGTATCCATTTGATAGTGGTTCATTTCTTTAAGGATTACTACTTGGGAGGGAGTGTGTTGGGAATCGTGTATTTTGATGTTCGCTTTTATTTCGATGAAAATGCATAAATTGGACTATACGTTTATCCGCTATGCGTGAATATTTTGAAATAGCTTTTGGTATATTGCCAATGAATTTTTATTTCAGAAACCGATTCCTAAACCGAGTTTTTGGCATTTTGACCTTGATCGCTTTGACGGTATTTGGAAAATGATTTTTTTAGTATTTGAAAATATTACCGTCATCGGTCTTTTTAACATTTTGAAATGATGTGGAGAAATTGTGCTTAGCCTGGTAAATCCTTGTGAGAAGGGTTTACGGCGTGTAATATTCCTGTGAGGATCTGGGGTGTTACAATCTTGGTATCATGTGATAATGCTGTACGAGATTTATTGGAATCGTAATAAGAGATTCGGATGTTGATATGATTATTGAGATCTTCTTCATATGACGATAAGGGTTTTGTTCTGATTCTTGAGGTTGTATGAATGACATGATGAAGGAAATGATAACGTGGAGATATATATACCTCGGATATGTTGTTCTGAACGTGATTTCGGATATTTCATGCTCTTTCAGAACTCTTGAATTATCCGAGGTGATGAAATTTTTTTTTAAGAAGGTTGATGTTTTGAATAGGAATATGGAATATTCATATCTAGAGCTAAACTATGTGTTGGAAATAATATTCGTATAGGAAATACGAATGTGATCATGAGCTTGATGAGACTATTATTCATCTTGGAATTTGGAAGCCCATACGTATGGAGCAAGTATTCAAATCGAATGATTGGATTGTTTGATGACCTTTTTAATATGATTATCTATTGTTTAGAACCAGTCGGATGATTCGAATTGATAACGGTCATAAGTAAATTTTAACGATGGGTTTACGAGAAGGGAACCCTGTCAATTCGTATTTAAGAATTGAGTTTGGGACATTTAGACCCTTATTATTGGTCCGAATTGGTTGCTGATATGATCATCATACTTCGACTCGTATTGTGGATGAGAATTTGTAAGCGTCGGAGTTGGATTGTTCGATCGTGATTAGTCGAGATATGGTAAAACGATTGAGTTCGTGGTTTGGTGGTATTGATGTTGGTCGTCATCGAACCGGTTAATTATCAATCCTTCGCTTTACAATAAGATATGATGTTTGATCATAGATTATGATTGTGTTGCGGTTAAGGTTGAAGGGTTCGTAGATTAACTTGGTCGGACCGAGGAACTCGTAAGACGAAATCAATCGAATTGGTAATGATTCGATGTATTGATATCGAGGCAAGTTTTATACTTGTACTAATCAATGAGATTAATGTTATCGTGTAAGTGTAATGTGTGTATCATTTCGAGACTCGGCCTCTTTATGATTGTATTGATATCAAGGGATTGGTTGACACGACGCCGCCGACAAATCATACCAAATATTACCGTTGTTTGTAAATGGCGGTTCAAGGCATTACGATACTTGTTGGTGAAGTTGCTATCGATAGCGGTTCGCGTATCGATGTATCGGTTATTATTGTTCGCGATTAATGTCGTTACGAGACATCGTTGAATCTTTGTCGTCAATCGGATCCGTTGCTATGATGTTGCGTTAACCGATTGGGACGTTTGATATATCCTTTTGTCATCTCCGTTTCGGTGGTCGATTTAAGACAAGGACATCTATTCTATCGTATTATTGATTATCGATTGACCGTTCTAAGGTAATCGAGGTATTGAATTGGGATTATCAAGATAATTCCCATCCGTTGTCAAAGATATTCTCATCCGTTGTATCGTTGTTATCGATTGGCCATTCTACGGTAATCGAAGCATTGAATTGGGATCGAGGATAGTTCCCATCCGTTGAATTATTATTGTCGTGTTGGCGACTCAAGACAAAGACATTATTATTCTTGTGAACTCGGTAATTTTGTGATCGTTGAGAGCTGAGGATTTCCGAATTGTGGTGTTGTGGTTGTTGCCGTGTTAATCGGTCCTTAAGGAATTCTGATCCCGGGATGGTCGCTTTGAATATCGTTGGTCGTGTCGATCTTTCCTTATTCGTGTGTCATCGTTCACTTGATGAGTCGTATGATCTATATTGGATGTTTTATCCCTTGAGTTTCGTTGTCATGTTGTATCGTGGCATATCTGGAATCATGTCTGCGTGCCGATTGGTTATGTGTAGGATTTTTAGCCAGGCACTCGATGGTCATGCGTGGATGTCTCCGCATTGGACCGTGCACACGAGACGTAGTTCTTGAGGCTAATTAGGTACATTGTCACACGTATATTCTGGATTCTGTATACGGGGCGGACATGTGCACGGACACATTTCCGGATCGGGCGTACTGTGATGTTCCTCTTGAGCTTTATTTGGTTGATCGTTCGTAGTCCATGTTGTATTGGATATGTCCGACGATTTGCGACTGGTTGTTCATACGCCGAGGGGTATGTCCGACAGTCAGGTTGATTTCTTTGAGATCTATTTTGTGATGATTTACAGCTTTGGGCTGTTCGGCTTTCAGGCCATTATGATGTATCGGTATTTTCCGTTGGAGCCTTCGGGCATTGTGAATTCGTATCTTTTCGGCATTGGTTCGGTTTACCTTCGGGTAATGTATTGTTGTGTTCTATATTGATAACTCGCCATTTGGGCGTAAGTTTTCGGTTCTTGTGTATCTCGTTGAGTTTTTCCTGGCGGAATATTTCTTCTCCCTACCTGTTTTAAGTTTCGGGACGAAACTTCTTTTAAGGAGGGTAGAATGTAATACCCGTAATTTTGATTCCTGGTAATTTTCTATTTTTGGCGGAAGTCCGTTTTGACAACTCGCTCATGACCGTTTCGTCATTCTGAGAATGATTAATTCTACACTTTTTGTCATCCGAGTTCGTTTCGGTGTTGTTTTGTTGAGTTCGGTGATTTTTAGCGACTTTTCCGCACTTGAGTTTGATTCTTGCGAATCTCGTCCGAAACTGCTGTTTCGAGTTTCCCGCAAGTCCGTTTAACTTTGTTAGATGTGTTGTGAACTTCGGTTTGGTTATTCGATCACGTATCGTGATTTCCGGGCGTTTTGGGCCATTTTGTAATTTCTTGAAAGTTACGGGTATCTATATCTGTATTTGTCGTCTTGACCCTTTTCTTGGTCGCGTATGATTAATTATTGCATTACGTTTTCATCTCGAGTCGTTGATGTCGTCCGCGAACTTTTCGTCGTGTCCGCCTGCGTGCGTTTTGGAAATCGAGGCGTCGGGTCGTGGCGGTGGCAGTGGCCGGACGGTTGCAGGGATCGCCGGACGAGTCTTGACATCGGCGCCGAGCAGCACGGCAGAACCGCGAGCGCACGCCACGGCGAGCCGCGCGCTAGCTTCAGATGTAGCGCACGCTGCCGAGTCACCGGCCAGACGCCATCGGACACGCGAGGTACTCGAGGTTCAGACTCGGTCGTGAGTCGGCGTAGCGCACGCCATCGTCGGTCGTAGCGCGCTAACCGGCAGGGTAGCGACGCCGCCGGCCGACTAGCGACGCCACGGGATGAGTTGTCAGTCCAGTGGCTACTGGACAGGTCGGCTAGCGCGCGCAGGCTTCCGGCCGTAGCGCACGCTAGCGGGGGTCGGGCGGTCGAGTCACGGTCGGCAGATTTGGTCGGTGGTGCCGGGTCATGCGGGCCATGGCCGAGAGTGCTCGGCCGATACTGGCCGATAGCGCACGCTAGGCCGGGATGGCTAGCGCACGCTAGTTCCGCCAAGATAAAAATGACAGACCAGCGACTTTCTCCGTCATTTTTCATTTCATTTCCCTTCGGTCCGCGGCTGGGGTTTCGGAGGAGACGAAACCATGTTGTTGAACAACAAATCCATGAAGTTCTTGAGGTTATATCGTTGATCAATCATCCTATAACATCTTTCGATCCAAATGAATCAAGGTTAGATCTTTAGAACCCTACTTTTGGGGAGATTTGGGGATTTTCGTGGTTTTGCCCGATTCATTCGATTTTGATGAGTAATTCATGATGAATATGATTAATCTTGTTGGTACTCTTAGTTTCCTACGGATTCATGGTATATTTCGTGATTTTTACGAAATCGAGAGGGTTTGGTTGTGGTCCGCCCTCGTTGTCGTTTTTATACGAATATACATGAATCGTAGGCGGGTTTTGGCGTATTCCAATTCCGTATTCGTTTAGAATCTGTTGTGATTGTATTCTTGAATCGTTAGGTTCGGTTTCGATGGTTCCTAGCATTCGTGGGTGACTTTCCATTCCGTTCGTTGCGTCGTCGATTATTCAAGGCAAGTATACATTTATGATTGTGCGTTCGACTTTGAAAGTAAGAGGAATTGATGGTATGATATGAACGAACCGTTTTTACGGCATTCATAGATATATTGATGGCATATTATGAACGAACCGTTTTTACGGCATTCATATATGTATTATTGGCATGTAACGAGCGAACCGTTTTGACGGCATTCCTACATGTAACGGCGTATGATCCGAGCGAACCGTTTCTACGGCATTCACATACGTCATAAGATTTTAGTCATTAGGAATAACTAGTCTTGAATTGATGAATTGACGGATTACATTTACTTTATTGTCGAGGAGTATTATGTTTCATCTTGTTATACTTGCACTAGCTATTCGACGGCTAACCCCTTTTGGGGAAATACGTTTCATGTATTTCGAGTTCCAGGAGAGCGGCGGTAGTGCAGTCGGCATGAAGATGATGGGCAAGTGTGATACCGTGTCTTGTCTCGGTTATCTTTTTGGATTCCTCCATTCGGTGTTGTTGTCTTGGAATGGATTTTAAATACTCGAGTATTGTATTTCGGTTTCCTTGATGTTAGGCTGTGCTGCCGAGGTATTGATTTGTGCAGTGATGTATATGGTTTCATTGGTTATGGTTTTGAATACCATTTGTATCGTCTTTCTTTCCATTGTATGTAGACATTCTCGGTCAAGTTTTATAGTTCCGCGTATGTTTAGCCTTGTGTGTCCCACGGCGGGGCTCACGGCGCTGTAATATACCCTGAATAACTTGGGGGTGTTACATATTTGTACACCAAACCTTGATGATCGTCGCATCTCGTCGGTTTGTACACGAAATCAGAACAACCCAGAAATAAAACTAATGTCCGCGCTTATATACTGTGCTCATTTAGCATGCGTTAATCAATACACTTAGCATGCGCTAATGGTCATGAAAAATAGTGTTCTGTCTGCATCCATACATTTACACAGTTAGCATGCGCTAACATAATATTTAGCGTGCGCTAACGGACCTGAAGAGTATATACTGACCTGGTCACTGCCTGATAGCATGCGCTAACCAGATCATTAGTGTGCACTAATGTTGTAATTTAACTCATGCTAACATGTGTCTATCGTGCGCTAAACCTTCTGTACATCAGTACAACAATTTCGCCTCAGACATCCCGATTACAATTCGAATATTGAACAACTCGAAGGTTAACAATAACAAGGAAGCGCTTATGAAGAGTTCCTAACCAAAAGTCCAAACTCCGACCAAACATGTGATTCCAACAACTCAAAGGTATAGAAAACGAATGCAAAGTCAAAGGTCCCAAACTTTGGAAATTGCAAAACAGCCCAAATATTCGAAAATCGCCATTCAGAATGAAACGACAACGCACCAGTGCACACCATGTTCAAATATGTAAAAAGTGTTTTTTTATGGTGATTAAAATCGAGTTACGCAACGGAAATAAACAAGGCAAACTCGATAAAAACCAAAGGTTTTATGGATCAATCCAAGTTTTTCTGCAGCTCTTTTAAAAATCCTTGCGTCACAAGTTGGATAGAGATCTGACCCCAATGGACCCGTAAGCCCATTTTTCTCCATTTTATGAACCTTGGTCTAACCAATATGGCCAAGTCTAAGATGCCACTTAAGTGCTTGGTTTGTTTTATCTCTACCACGCTTCCTAGTTATAATGTTCGCAGTTGTTTTATTCTTTAGATTCAAATGGTATAAACCATTTAATAATGTAGCAGTACCAACCAATTTATTTCTAAAATAAATTCGACAGGACCTATCTCCAATAAAGAAGTGGAATCCTTTTCAATCTGTTGCTACCCAAAATATTATCCGGAGATAGATATTGCTGGAATGGATGGGATAGCAAACAAATGCAAGAGCACTTCCGTGAAAAAGATAAATAACACAAGATTTGCCGGGGTTGTTAGTCCCGGGCTTGAATGCTCTCGCGAGATATTATTAATACTAATATTCGGGGATACAAGTACTAATGTAAGAATACAATTACAATGAGTGTAAAGATTCTTGTTATCTTAGCTAGTGAGCGTGTAGATTGCCGGAAGAACCAGATTTGATGCTCTGTGAGTTCTTGTAACAAAGAAGATGAACAGTCGCGGCGGTGAGAGATCGACAGTCTCTCACGGCGAGTATTTAGCTGGATGCTTGGGCTCCGGGGCTTATGAATCTCTTGGAATCTGTCTAGTGGAGACTTGCTGCTTCGGCCGATCGTATTCTGGACGAGAGAATCGGAGAGAGAAGTCCTGAGATGGATTCCGGTGAGAAAGCCGGGAGCTTGATGATGTATGTTCTACTGTATTTCCGTGAATGTATCGGAATGTGAGAGAATGAATTCTGAACGTAAGTCAAAATGAATTCGGAACCGTAGGTTACGTGAATTGTGAACCTTTTTCCACTAGGAGGAGGTTCTCTATTTATAGGGCTTGGATATGCCGGGCGATCGCCTTTTCTGCATTATAATAATCGGGCGATCGTCTTTTAGCACATGGGCCTGTCCCCTCAAAGTCTGCAGGAGTTGCTGGCAGTCAACCATGCGGTCCAATGTGACGCCTACACGCGTCCTGAGTTGCTTGTCACGGGTGGCCCCACTGACAACTTTCGGCGAACATGCCGGTAGGTGGGGTAGGTGATAGGCTTTGGTCAAAGATCTTGTCTGTTAGCAAAAGATCTTGTCTGTTAGCAAAAGATCTTGTCAGCGCTTTTGGTGGATCTGCACGTGGGTGCTGTTCTGAGATCCAATCCTCGATGACTTTGACGGGCGATCATCTCTGCTCGGGGCGTAGGTCGACTGTCCTTGGCCGGACATTAAAGTCGATCGCCAGATGCCAAAAGGCGATCGCCTTGGGAGTCGATCGCTAGGTACCTGATGGTGGTCTGATATCTTCGATTAGGCGAGCTAGCCATAGTTTGACTGATGTTGACTTGGTCGCTCGGCCTTATAGTCGATCGCCTGTCGGGATAAATAAATCGTGACACAACAATTGCCCCCCATCTCGCTCATACGTTGAAAACGTGGGGTGAGGTGGCTTTCTTGGCGATCGCTGAACTTTTGACGAGCGACTTCGTGTTCAACTGAACTGGCGATCGTCTTTGAGCTGATATATCCTGAGTTCGGACGACCTGGTTGGCCGCTAAACTGCGCGGTGAAAAAGCAATGGGCGTTGAAAAGTCTCCGCGCACGTGCCGGGTTTCTATTGGAGGACGCCAACGGTCATTAATCACTCCTCGGCTGACGCGTCCTTGAAAAGACGCGTACGCGGGTCTCGAGGGGGTCAATTAATGCGTCGTTTGAGATCCGACCCCTGAGGTTCTCCTTTATTGCAAACGAGTCCATGCCTTCTCCTATAAAAGGGCGCGGTGCTGCAGTTTCATACTCACGCGTGCTTTTTGGAGAAAGAAGGACCTGCTGTCGAATTTTCTGAAGATCTTAGTGCCGATCGTCGTTCGATTTCACTTTCGGGTAAGAAAAAATCATTTTCTCCTTTTGTATCTCTGAGAATGGCCGGAACCTCATCATCACTTGGAGCGGGTACCAGTTCTGCCGCCGGGACATCGAATGTCCAGGGAGAAACTTCTTCCGTCTTCCACCTGGAGACGGCGGCTGAAGCTATTCGGGCTGGAATCGACCCTGCTGAAGTCGAGGCTTTATTCAATGAGGCCGATGTTGCTAGGGAGTCGGCTGTTGAAGAGAGACGATCGCAGATCGAGAGAGATCTGGCGATTAGGGCTTACTGGGAGCAACATAGCGCTTTCGGTCGGGCCTATAAGGCCTTTGCTGAAATAATGGAGAAGTTGGCCGGTCCTACTATGAGATTCGATTTCCGGGGATACTCGGTCGCCTACCCCTACGTGCTTCCCAAACGGTCGCAGTACCGGGCTGCGCAGCGATCGTTGTGGTCGCTTGGCCAAATACGGAGTTCGGCGACCAGGAAAGATTTGGCCGTCTGGAGGACAAGGTTCAATGTTCCTTCAGATGTGGACATGTTCGCGCCGGCGGAGAATGAACGAGCCGACCAGCCTCCGATGGGTATGGTCGCCGTGAATGAGGCAATTATGGAGGCCGGGCTGCGCTTCCCTCTATCCTTTGCTGTCTCCCATCTGTTGGCCGCTTGGAATGTGGCGCCACTTCAGCTGACGCCGAACGCCTGGCTCCAAATTAACTGTACTCTCACCTTTTTCGGTGGTCACCGCCTGTACCGCCTCCTATCGCCGTTGGAGATGAACTATTTGTTCAAACTGACGGCTCATAAAGGGTTGATCGGCGGTTACCATATTCAGGGCCGATCTGGTCGGGTGATTCATGGAGTCCCGAATAAGATGCGGGGCGATCAGACGAAGTAGTTCTGGGTCGCCGGCAAGTGGAGAGCTTCGGCGAGCGACAATCCTACGGGCGAGCTGGAGATCCCCACTGAGTTTCGGGAGAGGAATCCCGGTAAGGGTTTAGACTCTCCCTTCGTTTGGATGCGTTTTTGACTGATCTAATTTTGATTTCGGTTTTGCAGGTTTCCACATTCCGACGGTCGAAGAGCTGCCCTTTGACTTCCTGGTTGTCTGGGAGCGGATAAGGAGCTTGTCGGACGACGACCTTGACGCCAACCGGATCAATAAGGAGAGTCGTTGGTTGTCGGCTCGACTATTCTGTTTCCCGAGACATCTCTCGGTGCCAGGTATGAGTTTTGCGACCTTCACTTCATAGGCGATCGCCTTTCTTGAGGAAAGTGTCTGACTGTTGGTAGATTGTCTTAACTGTAGAGGTTCGCTTTCCTTGCTTTTTGGAGCCTCCTCCGGAGATCGCTATGTCGAACCCAGGAGTTTTGGGTCGTCTCCGCCAGACGAAGTCATCTCGGGCTCCCCCTGTGGCGCTACCACTTATTCCGGAGGCGGAACCTCGCGTGGAGCCGATCGTGGCTGAGGAGGAAATTCCGGAGGAGAGGCTTCGATCGAATCGCAAGAGGCCGAGGCCGGAAGAGACTTCGGTTCCTGCCCCTGCCAATGAGGTGCCGATCGCCGCGCCTCCGATCACCGTTGTAGCTCCGGAGAATGAGCCGCCCTCTGCGGCTTTTATGCGGGAGATGGCGATCGCGGATGCTGAGACCCCTCGAGGGAAACCGTATTTCGGTCGGGATCCCGAGAAGGCTGAGAGGTAGATAGCATTTTTGTGTTGAAAATTGCATATGCGTAGGAGTTGTATTAACTTAGTTGTTTTGATGCAGGGTCCGTCGCGCGGATCCGTCTTGCCCGCCGATGGTCGTGGATTTCCTAGCGAGCCGATCTCCTCGCCAGTCCTGCGACATCCCTCAATACGCCAAGCCGGCCGCTTTGCCAAGGCTGGACGACCGTCTGATGCGATCGCTCGTCGCCGATCGGGAGTACGATGCAGGTGTTTCGCCTTTTTCTCCAGACGGCGACTATGGCCGCCTGTGCCGCCAGAGTTTGAGGCGGCCTTCTACCATTCGCCTGCAGGCCGATCTCGAGGCGGCTCGGAAAGAGAACGCCGAGTTTGCCGATAAGATCGTGGCGATGGAGAAGGACTCTCTGGAGGCGGCCAGGTGGGCGAGCCAAGAGCTTGAGCTGGCGAGGAAGGATGTCGAGATGTCTCGATTGACGGTTGACCGGTTCCGAGACCGAATGACAGATGCCGTCCGGGCGCAGAAGGCCGCTGAAACGGAGGCCGATCGTCAGAAGGTGACGATCGCTCGGTTGACTAGCGAGCTGGCGGAGGCGAAGGAGAAGGTTGTTGCGAGGGAGGCCGAACTCCAGGGGTCGCAACACGCGATGGCGGAGCTGAAAAGAGAGGTAGAGGCGACCAAGGCTGATCCCTTTCAAAACTTGGAATTTGTCAGCGAGTTCGCCTATTATATGGCGTTCGCAGACTCGATCCGAGTAGCTAAGAAAGGAGGTTTGGAGGTCGGGCCTCTTGCTGAGAACTTCAAGGCGTATGCGTTGGAGCGTCCTCTTCATCCGGCTTTCTCCTTGTCGATCTTGGATCTCGCGGATATCGGCGTGGACTTGAGCTGGTATCCGGCTCCGGCCAATCTTGCACATCCCGATGCTCCGGAAGATGGGGGGATGGCACCGGATGCTGATGGCGAAGGCCAGGCAGGGGCCTGAGGCGCTTCATTTTTGATGTTTTAGCTTATTTCCTTGTAGCTTTGTAGCTTTCTTTTGTAGCATTCAGGCCTTCGGGCGACCATGTACTCTAATCTCTTTCAAGTAATGAAATGAAAGTTTGAATTTCTGACTTATCACTTGAATGATGGTTATTTTTGAGTCTTTGTTTGACTTTGTACAAATGTGTGAGGAGAGATCGTTGTGAGGGTAATTCCAAATGAATTGATAAACTCATAATGATAACTTTTACAACAAATTCGATCGCTGCACAACTTCTGAAAAATGGCGATCTCCGTATGTGGTTGAATAGGGACGATCGTCGTATAGGTAGTCCGCACTCTTATTGCCCCTTGTTTTTATTCACTTAGCGGAAGTAAGGGGATGAAAATAATTCGTAGAGTGAGCGGTCTTCAACTTTGTCGAATCCTCGGGGACGGTCGTCCGTCTTGAGGAACCGTGCACGATCGCGGAGTTCGATGGACCGACTCCTTGATCATGTCTTGATGCGCGAAGACATTGAGTGTCTCGTGACTCACTTTATTATGAGGGTCCTCTGTTAGCCGCGCCGCCTCGTATTTAAACGAAGGGCGTGCGGTCTCGGTCTAGAGGAGTCCTTGCGCGGGGCAGCGTCGGATGATTCAATTCCACGCCCGCGGCTTGTTTAGCTCTGCTTCCACCTCGGCCCACCATGAAGATGGCGAACCTCGACGGTGTACGTTGAGACGGGGGTTGTGGCACGTCGCATTGTCCGGGTTCACCATGTTAGATGATGAACCTTTGAGGGCGAGCGATCGTGCCCACTGATTAATTTTGGAGGGCCCTCAGACTACGCCGGCCTCGTATTTAAACGAAGGGCGGGCGATCTTGGCCCAAAGGGACCTTGCATGGTCTAAGCCGTCGGTTCCATCGACCGCCAGGACCATGGCTGCACTCTTCCACCTTGGATCGTCATGTGGATGCCGACCTTCGACGGTGTACGTTGCGCGGGGGAGGCGATCTCGTGCCTTAGTCCATCATGTTAGACGGTGAACTGTAGATGGCGAGCGAGTCCTCCAGTTTCTTAAATAAGGAGGGAGATCGGGGAGACTTCCGTGGTCTCCTTCTCTTGATTGAAGTATGTAGAGACGGTCGCCGAGGTTGATCCAGGGGTCGGCTCGTATGAGCTTCCCAGCCTGTTTTGTGTTCGACTCGGACGATCGTCTATAGAGATTGGTAGGGGCTTCGGCTAAACCAATAAGCTGTCCAACTTGCCCTCCTCGAACAATCTCCAGAGCTGTTTGAGGAGGTTGCGGCATTTGTTGGTGCTGTGGCCGGGACTCTTATGGTAGGCACAATATTGATTGTTGTCCAGGTGATCGTGGTCCCTTATCGCCTTTGGCTTTTTGAGCTCTTCGTGCCCCTTGATGGCATAGAAAATGTGTGCCGGAGTTCGGTTGAACGTATGGAGGAGATGGGCTTCCATGTCCTCAAAGGCCTTGGGATCTCTGGGTGGCTTGGCGATCGCCTTCTTTGCTTTGGCGATCGCTATATTCTGGAGAGGAGATGGCGTTTCCTCGCCTAGGCGGAGGGTGAGTAGCCTTTCCCTGGCCAGAAAGTTGGCAGCCTTAGCGCGGAAGATCGCGTATGTTGGGGGAATATCCTTGGTGAGATGTCTAAACATGGGAGAATGACCGTAGAATCCACCCATGACCGAAAATAGAGCGAGCTCGTCACTGACGGGTTCGCCGGTGAGGATGATTTCGTCTACTCGGTCAATGTAACCTGCGTCGGTTTCGTCTTTCCCCTGCTTGATTTTCATCACGCGGTGGGGGCCTTCTGGTCTGGCGACCTTGCTGGCGAAGTACGTCGTGAAGTCATTCGCCAGTTTCTTAAAGGAGGTGATTGATCGTGGTGGTAGTGAGACGTACCACCTATGATCCAGCTCGCCCAATGTTAACGGGAAGATCCGACACTTGGTTGCATCAGATGCCCCACACCCAGTCATGTAAATTCGGAATTTACTGAGGTGGGTTTCGGGGTCCGATCTCCCCTCATACAGAGGTGTTTTGGGAGGAGCAATCGTTGGTTGTATGGGGGCAAGCTCGATGTGGACCGCGAGTGGCTCGGTCGGCCCGGTGATCTTTTTGCTGGTGCTTGCCCCAGCGTCCAAGAGTGCTTTCATCTCGTCGAGCTGGCGTTGTATGGCGGCCATCGCCGTGGCCTGACTGCTAGCGGATCGGCGTTCGGAGCGGGAGCCGAGTCAATTGAGTACTGATCCCCTGGCGATCGCGGCGGGAGTCAAATGGCTGACCTGCGTTCGGCTGTGAGATGGATAGGCCGAACTCCTGGTGACGGATTCGGATTCCGTCTTTCCGAGGTTGGAAACAGAATGCCCCGGTCGCCAGGATGGGTCGCGACCCAAGCGATCGAATATGGATCCGTCCGGTCGTGCGAGAGCCTTTCCTCGCGAATTGGGGCTTTCTGACGATCGCTCGTTCAGTAGCCCGCTGAATTTCCGTTTTCCCATGCGGCGGATGATCGAGGGAGTTATCGCGGGCAACGCGCGTGCTCTCCGTCGCTCCTCTAGGATGGCCAAAGCCTCCTTGATCTGTTCCTCGGTTTGGAACTGATCGAGTGAGAGGTTGGGGCCATCTCTCGGGTGTGGGATCGAGAGTCTCGCGTTGCCGCGGCTTCCCCCGGTTGCCGGCAGGGGTTCGGATTGAGCCGGGACATGGTGTCCGGCGGTTCGGAGAGCGGCTTTCTTCGATGTACCGGCGGATGTCATGATTCTGAAGGTTTTCTTTGAAGTGCAGTGAGTGTCACCTCAAGTATCTGCCCCGGTAACAGTGAGTGTTCTTCGGGACGGTAGGTATAAAAATTTGAGGGTTGGATCCCCTCCTTCTAGCGCCAATTGTTGCTACTCAAAATATTATCCGGAGATAGATATTGCTGGAATGGATGGGATAGCAAACAAATGCAAGAGCACTTCCGTGAGAAAGATAAATAACACAAGATTTGCCGGGGTTGTTAGTCCCGGGCTTGAATGCTCTCGCGAGATATTATTAATACTAATATTCGGGGATACAAGTACTAATGTAAGAATACATTACAATGAGTGTAAAGATTCTTGTTATCTTAGCTAGTGAGCGTGTAGATTGCCGGAAGAACCAGATTTGATGCTCTGTGAGTTCTTGTAACAAAGAAGATGAACAGTCGCGGCGGTGAGAGATCGACAGTCTCTCACGGCGAGTATTTAGCTGGATGCTTGGGCTCCGGGGCTTATGAATCTCTTGGAATCTGTCTAGTGGAGACTTGCTGCTTCGGCCGATCGTATTCTGGACGAGAGAATCGGAGAGAGAAGTCCTGAGATGGATTGCGGTGAGAAAGCCGGGAGCTTGATGATGTATGTTCTACTGTATTTCCGTGAATGTATCGGAATGTGAGAGAATGAATTCTGAACGTAAGTCAAAATGAATTCGGAACCGTAGGTTACGTGAATTGTGAACCTTTTTCCAGTAGGAGGAGGTTCTCTATTTATAGGGCTTGGATATGCCGAGTGATCGCCTTTTCTGCATTATAATAATCGGGCGATCGTCTTTTAGCACATGGGCCTGTCCCCTCAAAGTCTGCAGGAGTTGCTGGCAGTCAACCATGCGGTCCAATGTGACGCCTACACGCGTCCTGAGTTGCTTGTCACGGGTGGCCCCACTGACAACTTTCGGCGCACATGCCGGTAGGTGGGGTAGGTGACAGGCTTTGGTCAAAGATCTTGTCTGTTAGCAAAAGATCTTGTCTGTTAGCAAAAGATCTTGTCAGCGCTTTTGGTGGATCTGCACGTGGGTGCTGTTCTGAGATCCAATCCTCGATGACTTTGACGGGCGATCATCTCTGCTCGGGGCGTAGGTCGACTGTCCTTGGCCGGACATTAAAGTCGATCGCCAGATGCCAAAAGGCGATCGCCTTGGGAGTCGATCGCTAGGTACCTGATGGTGGTCTAATATCTTCGATTAGGCGAGCTAGCCATAGTTTGACTGATGTTGACTTGGTCGCTCGGCCTTATAGTCGATCGCCTGTCGGGATAAATAAATCGTGACACAACACAATCCATGATCTAAATTGATACAATATTTTTATGCCTCTTGGTCAAAACAAGTACATCATCTAAAGTAATCTAAAGTAAGAATAAAACAAGATTCTAAATTCAACATAAGATATCCAATATCAGAAGCCTCGACACTATGTCCACTTCCGATGGTGACCATCACCTCTCCTGAATCCAGCTTTCCACTTCGTTCCAGATCCTGATTCATTGTATAAATGTGAGAACTCGCACCGGAATCAAGTATCCAAGAAGTAGAATATACAGTTACAAAATAATTGTTTCCAAAATAAGTAGTTCCGTACCTGAAGGCGCATTACGGTCAAGCTTTGGACAGTACCTACTCCAGTGGACTAGCTCACCGCAGTTGAGGCATACATCCGTTTTCTTGGCCCCTTTGCTCTTTTGAACCATTGGGGATTTGCCCTTTCCCTTATCGATTTTGGCTATTGGACCTAACTGCCTTTTGTTCTTTTGTTCTTATTCTTGGACTTCCAAGTCCCAGAAGAAATCACAAGTGCAGCTTTTTTTCCCTTTGTCTTCATCTGAGACTGAGCAGTCGTCAGTTTGTTCATTCGCCCAGCTAACTTAAATGCAATCTCATTGCAGTTGAAGTTCATGACAAATTTGGAAAAGGAGTCAGGAAGTGACTGCAGGATAAGGTCAGTTTGGAGTGATTCATGCATTTGAAAATCAAGAGCTTCTAATCTCTCAATCATCGTGAGGACATGGTCCCCAACTCTCTCTCCTTCCTTCATCCTGGCGCCGAATAATTGCTTCAATATTTCATATCTAGCCATTCGATTATGCTCTCCATAGAGCTCAGCCAGGTGCGCTAAGATGGCTCTCGAAGACGTCATCTTTCCATGGGCACATTGAAGCTCATTAGTTATTGAGCCTAACATGTAACCGCGCACTCTTACATTGTCTTTTACCCATTTCTCATGAGCATCGATTTCTTCCTGATTGGCTCGAGTTCTTGCAGGAGATGCTGGGATGTCCGCCTCCGAGACGTATCCCAGCATTTCCATAGTGAGGACAATCCTCAAGTTTCGAATCCAGTCCACATAGTTCGGACCAGTCAGGGCGTTCTTTTCAAGTAGTATAGCGAGTGGGTTCATTGTAATTTTGAGAGATATTTTTTAACTGTATAGAATAATTTAAGATTCATTAGTGATTGTTTAATTATGATCCGAGTAAAGAATTTAAGAACTTTCTTTATTCATAACTCGACTCCCACTATTTTATCGGTAATTATACACTCCCATGTAAAATACGGAAGTCAGAGTTGACTTCTTAGTGGTGATCGAGTACTTTACAAAGTTTAATAGAGGGCAACCCGTACGGTTTCTATTCTTTCATTCTTTATAAAGTGGTGTCTAACACCAACTCATCTAATGGATGATTCAATCTTCTTTTACCCCCTGTTCACTTGCCCTCAACCCATTCGGTTTCTACGGCTCGCTGAACTATCTAAGTTTAAACCGTCAACTCCTATTAGTCTGACAATTGAATCTTACCCGGCAATGTAACACCCCTAATCTATTCAGTGATATTACACATTGTATACTTTTTCCTCAAGGATCTACCAGGCTGGTAACTAAATCAAACATCATAATATCGCCTTCAAGACTAAATGACGACTCAGTAGACCGATTTGGTCTTTCAATCAATACATACAACTCAATCTCAACATGCCCACGCAGGGGTCAAAACAAAATATTCCCGTGCAACGGGAAATACTGCAGCGGAAATAAACTAGAACTAGGCTAACACAACATCACACGGGTCCTCATGTGATCAGTATTGATCATCTTTCATCATCCTTCGTGCCAACCTTGTGTTATGCTTCACGAAACCTGAATGCAATACAGACATCCACCCCTGATTACTCGAGGGTTAGCAAAATTCCACTATTTTGCTAGTGCATGTACAAAGTGAAAATACGAGTCATACAATTCATATTCCAATAATAATAATAATCAGGAATCCTCAAAGATTCAAACATAACGAAAAATACTTCCCGAGGCAAGCGTTTGAGTAAAACTTTCCAAATTCGAAAGATCACAAATCAAGAGAACAATTTGTAGAATTGTTTAAAATGCCCGCGGGAGTTTTAACAGAAAACCATTTAGGATTATCGAATCCTTCTCTTTTCAAAAACCAAAAAGGGTAACAACCCAAAGATTTACTTTCTTAAATAAAAACCAACAACAAATTCTCAGGGTTCATAGCCCCGACAGAATATAACCACCCAAGATACAAAGTCTTGGTAACACGTCCAAGGTACTCGACCTGGCAAAACACATTCAAAATCATATCCATAACACCGTGATCACATGCCACGTCATCTCACGGTTGGATCAATCACTTGTTGCATCCTAACCACATGATCACAAGCCATGTGTCACCGTAAGTTTTCTTAGGCTCTCACGGTTGGATCAATCACTTGTTGGATCCTGACCACATGATCACAAGCCACGTGTCACCGTAGTTTTCTTATGCTCTCACGGTTGGATCAATCACTTGTTGCATCCTGACCATATGATCACAAGCCATGTGTCACCGTAGACCTCGCCTATGTCCACACATTCACACACATAACACACTACACCAAAGATATCCCAACAATTCACCAGAGACAACAAACACTTAGCACGACAAAATTGTCAAATCACAACGCACCGAAATGAGATAATATATATGTATATATATATATATATATATATATATATATATGTGTGTGTGTGTGTATATATATATATTATCAAAACACAACATCAACATCAAGCGTAATTATAGGATTCACTTAATCATTCACAAAACACACCATTCACAAACACGCACGCGTTTTGAAAGAGAGCCTTTAACGAGGCTAAACCAAATCTTTGAAAGTTCATTTCAAACAACCAAACAAACACATCAAGACGATCACTGATCATCATATCCACAAAATAAGAAATGTATGAACAGGGTACAAGCCCCTATTATTCCCGAAATAGGGTTCTAGGGTGATTACCTATTCAAAAGGGAAAATAATGATTTGACGTTGTTAATCCACACCAAGACCTTGATGATAACGTTGTAGGATGAAAGATTGATGAATTCCCGTGAAGAATCCCCTATAATCGCCTCAAGACTGTCCGTCGCCAAAAAAAAGAAAAGGTCGAAGTCTGACCAAAACAGAAAAGGCTTCTGTACTTGTACAGACCCTAGTTACGGCCGTAACATTATGACATTACGGTCGTAACATACGACCATTATGCCCGTAACTCATGGCCCTTACGGCCGTAACAAGCGGCCATTACGGTCGTAACATTATGCAGGTTATGGCCGTAACCTGCCTTCTGGCAGCAAAAATCCAATCTGCTCTCTGGTCAGTCCCAAACGACCTCAAAATGCGACGACTCGAAAAACATGACATAACGCTAATGAAGGATTCCCAACAACGAACGAAAGCGCTAAACAAACATGTAATTTCGACAACTCGGAGGTAGGTAAAAATGAGTATGAAGACAAGTACCCAAAACTTTGGGAAATTACAAAACGGCTCAAACGTCTGAAAAATCACGATACGGCAACGGATAACCTAACCGACGCTCACAACACGTATAAAAATGTTAACTGAACTTACGGGAAACACGAAACAACAGTTTTGAACGAGATTCGCAATAATCGAACTTAAGTGCAAAAAAGTCGCTAAGAAGCACGGAACTCAACAAAGCCACCCCGAAACGAACTCGGATATCAAAAACTGCAGAATTAATCATTCTCAGAATGAGGAAACAGTCACAAGCGATCCGCTAAGATGGGCTTCCACCAAAAAAAGAAATTGCCGAAAATCGAAATTGCGAATATTACATTCTACCCTCCTTAAAAGAAGTTTCGTCCTGAAACTTAAAAATAAGTAGGGAGGAGCAATATCCCACGAGGAACTACTCAACGAGATACACAAGAACCACGTAACTCACACCCATTGGTGAAACGTTGCAAGAAAAGCAAGAAAACATACGTCGTGAAATCACGCTCAATGACAACCATCACAATGCCACAAGCATAGACATAATAAAACCAACAAGTGTCAAGTATCACGAAACAGATAACACAATCAAGTCAATTATCCGAACAATCACAAAACAAAAGGCACCTATTACAAGAAAACACGCACAATCGAAAAATAGAAATTAAACACACAACGATCTGCGAGGGTAACCACAAAAAACTCTGACCGCGCCGAAATCCTTGAAAACCACACTAGGCATCTCCGTGTCCTTTCGGAGCAGAAGATGGTAAGCCTGTGTTTGGCAATCAATTTATAAATGATTAAAATAATTTAATCAAATTCAAACATTAATAACTTGTTTAGTAAGTATTTTTTAATAAAGACTTTTGGTCAAACTATTTTTTATCCACACAGCATATTGGACTTACAAGGATTGCACATTTTTTCACAGGTCATTTCTATATGCTCATAAATAGTGTTTATAAACTACTACCATTACTCTTTGCAAATCATTTATAACGGTTGGCACCCTGATGACATGGCACTAGTCCAGCTTGACCCCCATGGTATGGGCTCGCTTGATGACGTGTCCAGTGTCTCAGGTCGGATTAGTGAAGAAGAAAATTTCGTTCTGGAGGTGACGGACCCTCAGAATGTGGAAGTCCTAATTCAATGGGATAATAGTTTTTGCCAAGAGCTGATCACAAGTTACTACCTGGCAAAGGAAAAGGCCCGATTGAAGGGTAAGTCATAGTTCGATGACATAGCTTCAGACAGCCCCAAATCCAAATCCGATCCCGACTCAGACGACGATGACGACGCCCTACAGGCTGGTCTGAGAATGAGTCGTGAAGAAGCACAGGAAGAAGAATTGTCCCGTATGCAGCAAAACCAACAGGTCGAGGACCTCGACGACGCCGATCCCCACCACTCCATCGAATCGCCGAGATTAGAGTCGGTTCCTCCATCTGAAGAACAAACGACAGTTCCTGAACAGGCATCCGAGCCTATACCTGAAGAAGAAGAAGCACGCGCCAACCCGCAGGAGGAATCAGTCCCTTTGCCGGAGCAGGCGGAAGCTGAGAGTCAGCAGGAGGAATCATGAGGCATCCCACAGGAGCAAGCAGGAGGCACCTC
>JAWKAU010000020.1:2606643-2734512 GCA_033398695.1 Orobanche coerulescens
TTATTTATATAATATTTCGTTTTTCTTTTGATATCTTGTGTCATTTCGATTTAGATGTGTTTCTTAGGCTTAAAAATATATTCTCCAATGTATTGGGAGGCGGAATTTGATAATTTCTAATTAGTAAAATAGCATTTCTTCCCGTCTGACAGCGTTTGTGATTTACTTTATTACTCCGTGACGGTATATCATTTCAATAAGCTTCATATCCAATGCTTCTTTAGACCGTAGGTGGAAGGATCAACGTGGAGAATTCTAAAAAAGGAAAGATCGAGCGTAAAGAGAATCGAGCGGTGTTGGACGGCAAAAATGCAGTGCAACACGAGGACTTAGGGTCACCCATCTAATACTACTCTCGCCCGAACACGCTTAACCGGAGTTACGTGGGATCCGGTGCATTAGTCTTTGGTATGATCGGACACATAAGTAGAACCAAATTCTATTCTCTTATGGTAGATTCGACCCAAACTTCAAACACCCATCACTTTCGAATCAGGCGGAGCTACGGGACCCACCACACATGCCGTGAAGCTCTTCTCGCGCCTATCGTGTGACCCGACGCTCGAGAATTCCTATTATAATATGTTTCCAGAAGCGGAACGGCGATTCGTGTCGAACTCATTGCGTTCCGCCATGACATAACACATGCGTGACTCTTCTCGCGCCCATCGTGTGACCAAACGCTCAAAATTCTATTATAATATGTTTAGGAGCGGGCGGCGATTCGTGTCGAACTCATTGCGTTCCGCCATGACATAACTGGTCCCGAGCCTAAATTTCCCCGTTTTCACGCACTTTCGGCCTTTATATCACTTTATTTATATAATATTTCGTTTTTCTTTTGATATCTTGTGTCATTTTCGATTTAGATGTGTTTCTTAGGCTTAAAAATATATTCTCGATGTATTGGGATGCGAAATTTGATAATTTCTAATTAGTAAAATCGCATTTCTTCCCCGTCTGACAGCGTTTGTGATTTACTTTATTACTCCGTGACGGTATATCATTTTCAATAAGCTTCATATCGATGCTTCTTTAGACCGTAGGTGGAAGGATCACCGTGGATAATTCCTAAGAAAGCGAAAGATCGGCGTAAAGAGAATCGGCGGTGTTGGGCGGCAAAAAGAGGGTGCAACACGAGGACTTCCCGAGTGTCGGCCATCCAATACTACTCTCGCCCAATCACGCTTAACTTCGAGTTACAGTGGGATCCGGTGCATTAGTGTTGGTATGATCGGACACATAAGTAGAACCAAATTCTATTCTCTTATGGTAGATTCGACCCGAACTTCAAACACCATCACTTTCGAGCCGGCGAGCTACGGGACCCATCACACATGCCGTGAAGCTCTTCTCGCGCCTATCGTGTGACACGGCCTCAAATTCCTATTATAATATGTTTTCAGCGAGCGGTGATTCGTGTCGAACTCATTGCGTTCGCCATGACATAACACATGCCGTGACTCTTCGCGCCCATCGTGTGACCAACGCCGAATTCCTATTATAATATGTTTCCGAGCGGAACGGCGATTCGTGTCGAACTCATTGCGTTCGCCATGACATAACCGGTCCCGAGCTTAAATTTCCCGTTTTCACGCACTTTCGGCCTTTATATCACTTTATTTATATAATGTTTCGTTTTTCTTTTGATATCTTGTGTCATTTTCGATTTTGATGTGTTTCTTAGGCTTAAAATATATTCTCAATGTATTGGGAGGCGAGAATTTGATAATTTCTAATTAGTAAAATCGCATTTCTTCCGTCTGACAGCGTTTGTGATTTACTTTATTACTCCTGTGACGGTATATCATTTCAATAAGCTTCATATCGATGCTTCTTTAGGCCGTAGGTGGAAGGATCAACGTGGAGAATTCCTAAGAAAGCGAAAGATCGGCGTAAAGAGAATCGGCGGTGTTGGACGACAAAAATGCAGTGCAACACGAGGACTTAGAGGGTCACCCATCCTAATACTACTCTCGCCCGAACACGCTTAACCGGAGTTACGATGGGATCCGGTGCAATAGTCTTTGGTATGATCGGACACATAAGTAGAACCAAATTCTATTCTCTTATGGTAGATTCGACCCGAACTTCAAACAGACCATCACTTTGAAGGGCGGAGCTGCGGGACCCACCACACATGCCGGAAGCTCTTCTCGCCTATCGTGTGACCCGGCGCTCAGAATTCCTATTATAATATGTTTCGGAAGCGGAACGGCGATTCGTGTCGAACTCATTGCGTTCGCCATGACATAACACATGCCGTGAAGCTCTTCTCGCGCCCATCGTGTGACCCAACGCTCAAAATTCCTATTATAATATGTTTAGGAGCGGAGCAGCGATTCGTGTCGAACTCATTGCGTTCGCCATGACATAATCAGTCCCGAGCCTAAATTTCCCGTTTTCACGCACTTTCGGCCTTTATATCACTTTATTTATATAATATTTCGTTTTTCTTTTGATATCTTATGTCATTTCGATTTAGATGTGTTTCTTAGGCTTAAAAATATATTCTCCAATGTATTGGGAGGCGGAATTTGATAATTTCTAATTAGTAAAATCGCATTTCTTCCCCGTCTGACGAGCGTTTGTGATTTACTTTATTACTCCGTGACGGTATATCATTTTCAATAAGCTTCATATCGATGCTTCTTTAGACCGTAGGTGGAAGGATCACGTGGATAATTCCTAAGAAAGCGAAAGATCGGCGTAAAGAGAATCGAGCGGCGTTGGGCGGCAAAGAGGGGGTGCAACACGAGGACTTCCCGTGGTGTCGGCCATCCTAGTACTACTCTCGCCCAATCACGCTTAACCCGGGTTCGGTGGGATCCGGTGCATTAGTGTTGGTATGATCGGACACATAAGTAGAACCAAATTCTATTCTCTTATGGTAGATTCGACCGAACTTCAAGCAGCCATCACTTTCGAGCCGGGCGGAGCTACGGGACCCATCACACATGCCGCGAAGCTCTTCTCGCGCCTATCGTGTGACCCGACGCTCGAGAATTCCTATTATAATATGTTTTCAGCGGAACGGTGATTCGTGTCGAACTCATTGCGTTCGCCATGACATAACACATGCCGTGAAGCTCTTCTCGCGCCCATCGTGTGACCCAACGCTCAGAATTCCTATTATAATATGTTTCGGAGCGGAACGGCGATTCGTGTCGAACTCATTGCGTTCGCCATGACATAAGCGGTCCCGAGCCTAAATTTCTCCGTTTTCACGCACTTTCGGCCTTTATATCACTTTATTTATATAATGTTTCGTTTTCTTTTGATATCTTGTGTCATTTTCGATTTAGATGTGTTTCTTAGGCTTAAAAATATATTCTCAATGTATTGGGAGGCGGATTTGATAATTTCTAATTAGTAAAATCGCATTTCTTCCCGTCTGACGAGCGTTTGTGATTTACTTTATTACTCCGTGACGGTATATCATTTCAATAAGCTTCATATCAATGCTTCTTTAGACCGTAGGTGGAAGGATCAACGTGGAGAATTCCTAAGAAAGCGAAGATCGAGCGTAAAGAGAATCGAGCGGCGTTGGACGGCAAAAATGCAGTGCAACACGAGGACTTCCGAGGGTCACCCATCCTAATACTACTCTCGCCCGAACACGCTTAACCCGGAGTTCAGATGGGATCCGGTGCATTAGTCTTTGGTATGATCGGACACATAAGTAGAACCAAATTCTATTCTCTTATGGTAGATTCGACCCGAACTTCAAACAACCATGACTTTCGAACCGGCGAGCTACGGGACCCACCACACATGCCGGCGAAGCTCTTCTCGCGCTATCGTGTGACCGGCGCTCGAATTCCTATTATAATATGTTTCCGGAAGCGGAGCGGCGATTCGTGTCGAACTCATTGCGTTCGCCATGACATAACACATGCCGTGAAGCTCTTCTCGCGCCCATCGTGTGACCCAACGCTGAATTCCTATTATAATATGTTTCGGAAGCGGAACGGCGATTAAATGTCGAACTCATTGCGTTCGCCATGACATAAGCGGTCCCGAGCCTAAATTTCCCGTTTTCACGCACTTTCGGCCTTTATATCACTTTATTTATATAATATTTCGTTTTCTTTTGATATCTTGTGTCATTTCGATTTAGATGTGTTTCTTAGGCTTAAAAATATATTCTCCAATGTATTGGGAGGCGGGAATTTGATAATTTCTAATTAGTAAAATAGCATTTCTTCCCGTCTGACGAGCGTTTGTGATTTACTTTATTACTCCGTGACGGTATATCATTTCCAATAAGCTTCATATCAATGCTTCTTTAGACCGTAGGTGGAAGGATCAACGTGGAGAATTCCTAAGAAAGCGAAAGATCGAGCGTAAAGAGAATCGGCGGTGTTGGGACGGCAAAAAATGCAGTGCAACACGAGGACTTAGGGGGTCACCCATCCTAATACTACTCTCGCCCGAACACGCTTAACCGGAGTTCGATGGGATCCGGTGCAATAGTCTTTGGTATGATCGGACACATAAGTAGAACCAAATTCTATTCTCTTATGGTAGATTCGACCCGAACTTCAAGCGACCATCACTTTGAGCCAGGCGGAGCTACGGGACCCACCACACATGCCGGCGAAGCTCTTCTCGCGCCTATCGTGTGACCGGCGCTCAGAATTCCTATTATAATATGTTTCCGAAGCGGAACAGCGATTCGTGTCGAACTCATTGCGTTCGCCATAACATAACACATGCCGTGAAGCTCTTCTCGCGCCCATCGTGTGACCCAACTCAGAATTCCTATTATAATATGTTTAGGAGCGGAGCAGCGATTCGTGTCGAACTCATTGCGTTCGCCATGACATAATCGGTCCCGAGCCTAAATTTCCCGTTTTCACGCACTTTCGGCCTTTATATCACTTTATTTATATAATATTTCGTTTTCTTTTGATATCTTGTGTCATTTTCGATTTAGATGTGTTTCTTAGGCTTAAAAATATATTCTCAATGTATTGGGAGGCGGATTTGATAATTTCTAATTAGTAAAATAGCATTTCTTCCGTCTGACAGCGTTTGTGATTTACTTTATTACTCCGTGACGGTATATCATTTCCAATAAGCTTCATATCGATGCTTCTTTAGGCCGTAGGTGGAAGGATCAACGTGGAGAATTCCTAAGAAAGCGAAAGATCGAGCGTAAAAGAGAATCGAGCGGTGTTGAACGGCAAAAAATGCAGTGCAACACGAGGACTTAGAGGGGTCACCCATCCTAATACTACTCTCGCCCGAACACGCTTAACCGGAGTTCGATGGGATCCGGTGCAATAGTCTTTGGTATGATCGGACACATAAGTAGAACCAAATTCTATTCTCTTATGGTAGATTCGACCCGAACTTCAAGCCCATCACTTTCGAGCAGGCGGAGCTACGGGACCCACCACACATGCCGTGAAGCTCTTCGCGCCTATCGTGTGACCCGGCCTTTCAGAATTCCTATTATAATATGTTTCCGGAAGCGGGCAGCGGCGATTCGTGTCGAACTCATTGCGTTCGCCATGACATAACACATGCCGTGAAGCTCTTCTCGCGCCCATCGTGTGACCCAACGCTCAATTCCTATTATAATATGTTTAGGAGCGGAACGGCGATTCGTGTCGAACTCATTGCGTTCGCCATGACATAAGCGGTCCCAGAGCCTAAATTTCCCGTTTTCACGCACTTTCGGCCTTTATATCACTTTATTTATATAATATTTCGTTTTTCTTTTGATATCTTGTGTCATTTTCGATTTAGATGTGTTTCTTAGGCTTAAAAATATATTCTCGATGTATTGGGAGGCGGAATTTGATAATTTCTAATTAGTAAAATAGCATTTCTTCCCGTCTGACAGCGTTTGTGATTTACTTTATTACTCCGTGACGGTATATCATTTCAATAAGCTTCATATCGATGCTTCTTTAGACCGTAGGTGGAAGGATCAACGTGGAGAATTCCTAAGAAAGCGAAGATCGAGCGTAAAGAGAATCGAGCGGCGTTGAACGGCAAAAAAATGCAGTGCAACACGAGGACTTCCGAGGGGGTCACCCATCCTAATACTACTCTCGCCCGAACACGCTTAACCGGAGTTCGATGGGATCGGTGCAATAGTCTTTGGTATGATCGGACACATAAGTAGAACCAAATTCTATTCTCTTATGGTAGATTCGACCCGAACTTCAAACGACCATCACTTTCGAACCAGGCGGAGCTGCGGGACCCACCACACATGCGGCGACTCTTCTCGCGCCTATCGTGTGACCAGCGCTCGTAATTCCTATTATAATATGTTTCGAAGCGGCGATTCGTGTCGAACTCATTGCGTTCGCCATGACATAACACATGCCGGCGAAGCTCTACTCGCGCCCATCGTGTGACCCAACGCTCAAAATTTCTATTATAATATGTTTCCGAAAGCAGAACGGCGATTTGTGTCGAACTCATCGCATTCCGTCATGACATAACTGGTCCCGAGCCTAAATTTCCCCGTTTCACGCACTTTCGGCCTTTATATCACTTTATTTATATAATATTTCGTTTTTCTTTTGATATCTCGTGTCATTTTCGATTTAGATGTGTTTCTTAGACTTAAAAATACATTCTCCAATGTATTGGGAGGCAGAATTTGATAATTTCTAAATAGTAAAATCGCATTTCTTCCGTCTGACAGCGTTTGTGATTTACTTTATTACTCCGTGACGGTATATCATTTCAATAAGCTTCATATCGATGCTTCTTTAGACCGTAGGTGGAAGGATCAACGTGGAGAATTCCTAAGAAAGCGAAAGATCGGCGTAAAAGAGAATCGAGCGGTGTTGGACGGCAAAAATCAGTGCAACACGAGGACTTAGAGGGTCACCCATCCTAATCTACTCTCGCCCGAACACGCTTAACCGGAGTTCGATGGGATCCGGTGCAATAGTCTTTGGTATGATCGGACACATAAGTAGAACCAAATTCTATTCTCTTATGGTAGATTCGACCCGAACTTCAAACAGCCATCACTTTGAACCGGGCGGAGCTACGGGACCCACCACACATGCCGTGAAGCTCTTCTCGCGCTATCGTGTGACCCGACGCTCGAGAATTCCTATTATAATATGTTTCCGAAGCGGAACGGCGATTCGTGTCGAACTCATTGCGTTCGCCATGACATAACACATGCGTGACTCTTCTCGCGCCCATCGTGTGACCCAACGCTCGAAATTCCTATTATAATATGTTTAGGAAGCGGAGCGGCGATTAAATGTCGTACTCATTGCGTTCGCCATGACATAAGCGGTCCCGAGCCTAAATTTCCCGTTTTCACGCACTTTAGTCCTTTTTATCACTTTATTTATTTAATATTTCGATTTTCTTTTTATTTCTTTTGTAATTTTCGATTTAGATGTGTTTCTTTGTAATAAAAATTTATTCTCCAATGTATTGGGAGTCGGAATTTTATAATTTCTAATTACTAAAATAGCATTTCTTCCCGTCTGACGAGCGTTTGTGATTTACTTTATTACTCCGTGACGGTATATCATTTCCAATAAGCTTCATATCGATGCTTCTTTAGGCCGTAGGTGGAAGGATCAACGTGGAGAATTCCTAAGAAAGCGAAAGATCGAGCGTAAAAGAGAATCGAGCGGTGTTGGACGGCAAAAAAATGCAGTGCAACACGAGGACTTCCGAGGGTCACCCATCCTAATACTACTCTCGCCGAACACGCTTAACCCGGAGTTACGATGGGATCCGGTGCAATAGTCTTTGGTATGATCGGACACATAAGTAGAACCAAATTCTATTCTCTTATGGTAGATTCGACCGAACTTCAAGCGACCATCACTTTCGAACCGGCGGAGCTGCGGGACCCACCACACATGCCGTGACTCTTCTCGCGCTATCGTGTGACCGGCGCTCAGAATTCCTATTATAATATGTTTCCAGAAGCGGAACGGCGATTCGTGTCGAACTCATTGCGTTCCGCCATGACATAACACATGCCGGCGAAACTCTTCTCGCGCCCATCGTGTGACCCAACGCTCAAAATTCCTATTATAATATGTTTCCGGAAGCGGAACGGCGATTCGTGTCGAACTCATTGCGTTCCGCCATGACATAACTGGTCCCGAGCCTAAATTTCCCCGTTTTCACGCACTTTCGGCCTTTATATCACTTTATTTATATAATATTTCGTTTTCTTTTGATATCTTGTGTCATTTCGATTTAGATGTGTTTCTTAGGCTTAAAAATATATTCTCAATGTATTGGGAGCGGAATTTGATAATTTCTAATTAGTAAAATAGCATTTCTTCCCCGTCTGACGAGCGTTTGTGATTTACTTTATTACTCCGTGACGGTATATCATTTCCAATAAGCTTCATATCGATGCTTCTTTAGACCGTAGGTGGAAGGATCAACGTGGAGAATTCCTAAGAAAGCGAAAGATCGAGCGTAAAAAGAGAATCGAGCGGTGTTAGGACGGCAAAAAAATGCAGTGCAACACGAGGACTTAGGGGTCACCCATCCTAATCTTACTCTCGCCCGAACACGCTTAACCGGAGTTCTCATGGGATCCGGTGCAATAGTCTTTGGTATGATCGGACACATAAGTAGAACCAAATTCTATTCTCTTATGGTAGATTCGACCCGAACTTCAAACGACCATCACTTTGAACCGGCGGAGCTGCGGGACCCACCACACATGCCGGCGAAGCTCTTCTCGCGCCTATCGTGTGACCGGCCTCGGAATTCCTATTATAATATGTTTCCGGAAGCGGAACGGCGATTCGTGTCGAACTCATTGCGTTCGCCATGACATAACACATGCCGTGAAGCTCTTCTCGCGCCCATCGTGTGACCCAACGCTCGAAATTCTATTATAATATGTTTAGGAAGCGGGCGATTCGTGTTGAACTCATTGCGTTCCGCCATGACATAAGCGGTCCCGAGCCTAAATTTCCCGTTTTCACGCACTTTCGGCCTTTATATCACTTTATTTATATAATATTTCGTTTTCTTTTGATATCTTGTGTCATTTCGATTTAGATGTGTTTCTTTGGCTTAAAAATATATTCTCAATGTATTGGGAGGCGATTTGATAATTTCTAATTAGTAAAATAGCATTTCTTCCGTCTGACGAGCGTTTGTGATTTACTTTATTACTCCGTGACGGTATATCATTTCAATAAGCTTCATATCGATGCTTCTTTAGGCCGTAGGTGGAAGGATCAACGTGGAGAATTCCTAAGAAAAGCGAAAGATCGAGCGTAAAGAGAATCGGCGGTGTTGGGCGGCAAAAAAATCAGTGCAACACGAGGACTTAGGGGGTCACCCATCCTAATACTACTCTCGCCCGAACACGCTTAACCCGGAGTTGATGGGATCCGGTGCAATAGTCTTTGGTATGATCGGACACATAAGTAGAACCAAATTCTATTCTCTTATGGTAGATTCGACCCGAACTTCAAGCAGCCATCACTTTCGAGCCGGGCGGAGCTGCGGGACCCACCACACATGCCGTGAGCTCTTCTCGCGCCTATCGTGTGACCGGCCTCGGAATTCCTATTATAATATGTTTCGAAGCGGAACGGCGATTCGTGTCGAACTCATTGCGTTCGCCATGACATAACACATGCCGTGACTCTTCTCGCGCCCATCGTGTGACCAACGCTCAGAATTCCTATTATAATATGTTTAGGAGCGGAACGGCGATTCGTGTCGAACTCATTGCGTTCCGCCATGACATAAGCGGTCCCGAGCCTAAATTTCCCGTTTTCACGCACTTTCGGCCTTTATATCACTTTAATTATATAATATTTCGTTTTCTTTTGATATCTTGTGTCATTTTCGATTTAGATGTGTTTCTTAGGCTTAAAAATATATTCTCAATGTATTGGGAGGCGGAATTTGATAATTTCTAATTAGTAAAATAGCATTTCTTCCCCGTCTGACGAGCGTTTGTGATTTACTTTATTACTCCGTGACGGTATATCATTTCAATAAGCTTCATATCGATGCTTCTTTAGGCCGTAGGTGGAAGGATCAACGTGGAGAATTCCTAAGAAAGCGAAGATCGGCGTAAAGAGAATCGAGCGGCGTTGGACGGCAAAAAATGCAGTGCAACACGAGGACTTAGGGGTCACCCATCCTAATACTACTCTCGCCCGAACACGCTTAACCGGAGTTCATGGGATCCGGTGCATTAGTCTTTGGTATGATCGGACACATAAGTAGAACCAAATTCTATTCTCTTATGGTAGATTCGACCGAACTTCAAACAACCATGACTTTCGAACCGGGCGGAGCTACGGGACCCACCACACATGCCGGTGACTCTTCTCGCGCTATCGTGTGACCGACGCTCGAAATTCCTATTATAATATGTTTCCGAGCGGAGCAGCGATTCGTGTCGAACTCATTGCGTTCGCCATGACATAACACATGCCGTGACTCTTCTCGCGCCCATCGTGTGACCCAACGCTCGAATTCCTATTATAATATGTTTTGAGCGGAGCGGCGGTCGTGTCGAACTCATTGCGTTCGCCATGACATAACTTGGTCCCGAGCCTAAATTTCCCGTTTTCACGCACTTTCGGCCTTTATATCACTTTATTTATATAATATTTCGTTTTTCTTTTGATATCTTGTGTCATTTTCGATTTAGATGTGTTTCTTAGGCTTAAAAATATATTCTCAATGTATTGGGAGGCGGAATTTGATAATTTCTAATTAGTAAAATAGCATTTCTTCCCGTCTGACAGCGTTTGTGATTTACTTTATTACTCCGTGACGGTATATCATTTCAATAAGCTTCATATCGATGCTTCTTTAGGCCGTAGGTGGAAGGATCAACGTGGAGAATTCCTAAGAAAGCGAAGATCGAGCGTAAAGAGAATCGAGCGGTGTTGGGACGGCAAAAAAATGCAGTGCACACGAGGACTTAGAGGGTCACCCATCCTAATCTTACTCTCGCCCGAACACGCTTAACCCGGAGTTATGGGATCCGGTGCAATAGTCTTTGGTATGATCGGACACATAAGTAGAACCAAATTCTATTCTCTTATGGTAGATTCGACCCGAACTTCAAGCGACCATCACTTTCAACCGGGCGGAGCTGCGGGACCCACCACACATGCCGTGACTCTTCTCGCGCTATCGTGTGACCGGCCTCGAATTCCTATTATAATATGTTTCCGAAGCGGGCAGCGATTCGTGTCGAACTCATTGCGTTCGCCATGACATAACACATGCCGTGAGCTCTTCTCGCGCCCATCGTGTGACCCAGCTCGAGAATTCCTATTATAATATGTTTAGGAGCGGAGCAGCGATTCGTGTCGTACTCATTGCGTTTCGCCATGACATAACCGGTCCCGAGCCTAAATTTCCCGTTTTCACGCACTTTCGGCCTTTATATCACTTTATTTATATAATATTTCGTTTTCTTTTGATATCTTGTGTCATTTTCGATTTAGATGTGTTTCTTAGGCTTAAAAATATATTCTCAATGTATTGGGAGGCGAAATTTGATAATTTCTAATTAGTAAAATAGCATTTCTTCCCCGTCTGACAGCGTTTGTGATTTACTTTATTACTCCGTGACGGTATATCATTTCCAATAAGCTTCATATCGATGCTTCTTTAGACCGTAGGTGGAAGGATCAACGTGGAGAATTCCTAAGAAAGCGAAGATCGGCGTAAAAGAGAATCGAGCGGTGTTGGACGGCAAAAAAATGCAGTGCAACACGAGGACTTAGGGTCACCCATCCTAATACTACTCTCGCCCGAACACGCTTAACCGGAGTTACGTGGGATCCGGTGCAATAGTCTTTGGTATGATCGGACACATAAGTAGAACCAAATTCTATTCTCTTATGGTAGATTCGACCCGAACTTCAAGCGGACCATCACTTTCGAGCGGGTGGAGCTACGGGACCCACCACACATGCCGGCGAAGCTCTTCTCGCGCCTATCGTGTGACCCGGCGCTCGAGAATTCCTATTATAATATGTTTCCGAAGCGGAGCGGCGATTCGTGTCGAACTCATTGCGTTCGCCATGACATAACACATGCCGTGAAACTCTTCTCGCGCCCATCGTGTGACCCAACGCTCAAAATTCCTATTATAATATGTTTAAAGCGGAGCGGCGATTCGTGTCGAACTCATTGCGTTCGCCATGACATAAGCGGTCCCGAGCCTAAATTTCCCGTTTTCACGCACTTTCGGCCTTTATATCACTTTATTTATATAATATTTCGTTTTTCTTTTGATATCTTGTGTCATTTTCGATTTAGATGTGTTTCTTAGGCTTAAAAATATATTCTCAATGTATTGGGAGGCGAATTTGATAATTTCTAATTAGTAAAATAGCATTTCTTCCCGTCTGACGAGCGTTTGTGATTTACTTTATTACTCGTGACGGTATATCATTTCCAATAAGCTTCATATCGATGCTTCTTTAGGCCGTAGGTGGAAGGATCAACGTGGAGAATTCCTAAGAAAGCGAAGATCGGCGTAAAGAGAATCGAGCGGTGTTAGACGGCAAAAATGCAGTGCAACACGAGGACTTGAGGGTCACCCATCCTAATACTACTCTCGCCCGAACACGCTTAACCGGAGTTCTCATGGGATCCGGTGCAATAGTCTTTGGTATGATCGGACACATAAGTAGAACCAAATTCTATTCTCTTATGGTAGATTCGACCGAACTTCAAGCGACCATCACTTTCGAGCCGGGCGGAGCTACGGGACCCACCACACATGCCGTGACTCTTCTCGCGCCTATCGTGTGACCCGGCGCTCGAATTCCTATTATAATATGTTTCGAAGCGGAGCGGCGATTCGTGTCGAACTCATTGCGTTCGCCATGACATAACACATGCCGTGACTCTTCTCGCGCCCATCGTGTGACCCAACGCTCGAATTCCTATTATAATATGTTTAGGAGCGGAGCGGCGATTCGTGTTGAACTCATTGCGTTCCGCCATGACATAACCGGTCCCGAGCCTAAATTTCCCCGTTTTCACGCACTTTCGGACTTTATATCACTTTATTTATATAATATTTCGTTTTTCTTTTGATATCTTGTGTCATTTTCGATTTAGATGTGTTTCTTTGGCTTAAAAATATATTCTCGATGTATTGGGAGGCGGATTTGATAATTTCTAATTAGTAAAATAGCATTTCTTCCCCGTCTGACAGCGTTTGTGATTTACTTTATTACTCCGTGACGGTATATCATTTCAATAAGCTTCATATCGATGCTTCTTTAGACCGTAGGTGGAAGGATCAACGTGGAGAATTCCTAAGAAAAGCGAAAGATCGAGCGTAAAGAGAATCGAGCGGTGTTGGACGGCAAAAAAATGCAGTGCAACACGAGGACTTAGGGGGTCACCCATCCTAATACTACTCTCGCCCGAACACGCTTAACCGGAGTTACGATGGGATCCGGTGCAATAGTGCTTGTATGATCGCACACATAATTAGAAACAAATTCTATTATCTTATGGTAGATTCGACCCGAACTTCAAAAGCGGCCATCACTTTCGAGCCGGGCGGAGCTGCGGGACCCACCACACATGCCGTGAAGCTCTTCTCGCGCCTATCGTGTGACCCGGCGCTCGAGAATTCCTATTATAATATGTTTCCGAAGCGGGCGGCGATTCGTGTCGAACTCATTGCGTTCGCCATGACATAACACATGCCGTGACTCTTCTCGCGCCCATCGTCGACCCAACGCTCAAAATTCCTATTATAATATGTTTAGGAGCGGAGCAGCGATTCGTGTCGAACTCATTGCGTTCCGCCATGACATAAGCGGTCCCGAGCCTAAATTTCCCGTTTTCACGCACTTTCGGCCTTTATATCACTTTATTTATATAATATTTCGTTTTCTTTTGATATCTTGTGTCATTTTCGATTTAGATGTGTTTCTTAGGCTTGAAAATATATTCTCGATGTATTGGGAGGCGGGAATTTGATAATTTCTAATTAGTAAAATCGCATTTCTTCCCGTCTGACAGCGTTTGTGATTTACTTTATTACTCCGTGACGGTATATCATTTTCAATAAGCTTCATATCGATGCTTCTTTAGACCGTAGGTGGAAGGATCACCGTGGATAATTCCTAAGAAAGCGAAAGATCGAGCGTAAAAGAGAATCGGCGGCGTTGGACGGCAAAAGAGGGGGTGCGACACGAGGACTTCCCGGGTGTCGACCATCCTAGTACTACTCTCGCCCAATCACGCTTAACCGGAGTTCGATGGGATCCGGTGCATTAGTGTTGGTATGATCGGACACATAAGTAGAACCAAATTCTATTCTCTTATGGTAGATTCGGCCCGAACTTCAAGCGGCCATCACTTTCGAGCGGGCGGAGCTGCGGGACCCATCACACATGCCGTGAAGCTCTTCTCGCGCCTATCGTGTGACCCGGCGCTCAGAATTCCTATTATAATATGTTTTCGAAGCGGAGCGGTGATTCGTGTCGAACTCATTGCGTTCGCCATGACATAACACATGCCGTGACTCTTCTCGCGCCCATCGTGTGACCCAGCCTTTCGAATTCCTATTATAATATGTTTAGGAAGCGAGACGGCGATTCGTGTCGAACTCATTGCGTTCGCCATGACATAAGCAGTCCCGAACCTAAATTTCCACCTTTCACGCACTTTCGGCCTTTATATCACTTTATTTATATAATGTTTCGTTTTTCTTTTGATATCTGTGTCATTTTCGATTTAGATGTGTTTCTTAGGCTTAAAAATATATTCTCGATGTATTGGGAGCGGGAATTTGATAATTTCTAATTAGTAAAATCGCATTTCTTCCCGTCTGACAGCGTTTGTGATTTACTTTATTACTCCGTGACGGTATATCATTTCAATAAGCTTCATATCGATGCTTCTTTAGACCGTAGGTGGAAGGATCAACGTGGAGAATTCCTAAGAAAGCGAAAGATCGAGCGTAAAAAGAGAATCGAGCGGCGTTGAATGACAAAAAATGCAGTGCAACACGAGGACTTTCGAGGGTCACCCATCCTAATACTACTCTCGCCCGAACACGCTTAACCCGGAGTTACGATGGGATCCGGTGCATTAGTCTGGTATGATCGGACACATAAGTAGAACCAAATTCTATTCTCTTATGGTAGATTCGACCGAACTTCAAACAACCATGACTTTCAAACCGGGCGGAGCTGCGGGACCCACCACACATGCCGGCGAAGCTCTTCTCGCGCCTATCGTGTGACCCGACGCTCGAATTCCTATTATAATATGTTTCGAAGCGGAGCGGCGATTCGTGTCGAACTCATTGCGTTCGCCATGACATAACACATGCCGTGAAGCTCTTCTCGCGCCCATCGTGTGACCCAACGCTCGAATTCCTATTATAATATGTTTAGGAGCGGAGCGGCGATTCGTGTCGAACTCATTGCGTTCGCCATGACATAACTGGTCCCGAGCCTAAATTTCCCGTTTTCACGCACTTTCGGCCTTTATATCACTTTATTTATATAATATTTCGTTTTTCTTTTGATATCTTGTGTCATTTTCGATTTAGATGTGTTTCTTAGGCTTAAAAATATATTCTCGATGTATTGCGAGGCGGAATTTGATAATTTCTAATTAGTAAAATAGCATTTCTTCCCCGTCTGACGAGCGTTTGTGATTTACTTTATTACTCCGTGACGGTATATCATTTCCAATAAGCTTCATATCGATGCTTCTTTAGACCGTAGGTGGAAGGATCAACGTGGAGAATTCCTAAGAAAGCGAAGATCGAGCGTAAAAGAGAATCGAGCGGTGTTGGACGGCAAAAAAATGCAGTGCAACACGAGGACTTCAGGGTCACCCATCCTAATACTACTCTCGCCCGAACACGCTTAACCGGAGTTACGATGGGATCCGGTGCAATAGTCTTTGGTATGATCGGACACATAAGTAGAACCAAATTCTATGCTCTTATGGTAGATTCGACCCGAACTTCAAACGGCCATCACTTTCGAACCCGGGCGGAGCTACGGGACCCACCACACATGCCGTGAAGCTCTTCTCGCGCCTATCGTGTGACCGACGCTCGAGAATTCCTATTATAATATGTTTCCGGAAGCGGAACGGCGATTCGTGTCGAACTCATTGCGTTCGCCATGACATAACACATGCCGTGAAGCTCTTCTCGCGCCCATCGTGTGACCCAACGCTCAAAATTCCTATTATAATATGTTTCGAGGCGGAACAGCGATCGTGTCGAACTCATTGCGTTCCGCCATGACATAAGCAGTCCCGAGCCTAAATTTCCCGTTTTCACGCACTTTCGGCCTTTATATCACTTTATTTATATAATATTTCGTTTTCTTTTGATATCTTGTGTCATTTTCGATTTAGATGTGTTTCTTAGGCTTAAAAATATATTCTCGATGTATTGGGAGGCGGAATTTGATAATTTCTAATTAGTAAAATCGCATTTCTTCCCGTCTGACAGCGTTTGTGATTTACTTTATTACTCCGTGACGGTGTATCATTTTCAATAAGCTTCATATCGATGCTTCTTTAGACCGTAGGTGGAAGGATCACCGTGGATAATTCCTAAGAAAGCGAAAGATCAAGCGTAAAGAGAATCGAGCGGCGTTGGACGGCAAAAAAGGGGTGCAACACGAGGACTTCTAGGGTGTCACCCATCCTAGTACTACTCTCGCCCAATCACGCTTAACCGGAGTTACGATGGGATCCGTTGCATTAGTGTTGGTATGATCGGACACATAAGTAGAACCAAATTCTATTCTCTTATGGTAGATTCGACCGAACTTCAACGGCCATCACTTTCGAATCGGGCGAGCTACGGGACCCACCACACATGCCGGCGACTCTTCTCGCGCCTATCGTGTGACCCGGCTCAGAATTCCTATTATAATATGTTTCAGCGGAACGGTGATTCGTGTCGAACTCATCGCGTTCCGCCATGACATAACTGCAGAGCCTAAATTTCCCGTTTTCACGCACTTTCGGCCTTTATATCACTTTATTTATATAATATTTCGTTTTCTTTTGATATCTTGTGTCATTTTTGATTTAGATGTGTTTCTTAGGCTTAAAAATACATTCTCGATGTATTGAGAGGCGGAATTTGATAATTTCTAATTAGTAAAATCGCATTTCTTCCCGTCTGACGGGCATTTGTGATTTACTTTATTACTCTCGTGACGGTATATCATTTTCAATAAGCTTCATATCGAGGCTTCTTTAGGCCGTAGGTGGAAGGATCACCGTGGAGAATTCCTAAGAAAGCGAAAAATCGAGCGTAAAGAGAATCGAGCGGCGTTGGATGGCAAAAGGGTGCCACACGAGGACTTCTCGGGGGTCACCCATCCTAGTACTACTCTCGCCCAAGAACGCTTAACCGGAGTTGATGGGATCGGTGCATTAATCTTGGTATAATCGCACCCGAAGTAGAACCAAATTCTATTCTCTTATGGTAGATTCGACCCGAACTTCAAGCGACCATCACTTTCGAACCGGGCGGAGCTACGGGACCCACCACACATGCGGTGAAGCTCTTCTCGCGCCTATCGTGTGACGTGGCCTTTCGAATTCCTATTATAATATGTTTCGGAGCGGAACAGCGATTCGTGTCGAACTCATTGCGTTCGCCATGACATAACACATGCCGTGACTCTTCTCGCGCCCATCGTGTGACCCAACGCTCAGAATTCCTATTATAATATGTTTCCGGAAGCGGAACGGCGATTCGTGTCGAACTCATTGCGTTCCTCCATGACATAACTGGTCCCGAGCCTAAATTTCCCCGTTTTCACGCATTTTCGGCCTTTATATCACTTTATTTATATAATATTTCGTTTTTCTTTTGATATCTTGTGTCATTTTCGATTTAGATGTGTTTCTTAGGCTTAAAAATATATTCTCTAATGTATTGGGAGGCAGAATTTGATAATTTCTAATTAGTAAAATCGCATTTCTTCCCCGTACGACGAGCGTTTGTGATTTACTTTATTACTCCCGTGACGGTATATCATTTTCAATAAGCTTCATATCGATGCTTCTTTAGACCGTAGGTGGAAGGATCACCATGGATAATTCCTAAGAAAACGAAAGATCGAGCGTAAAAGAGAATCGAGCGGCGTTGGACGGCAAAAAAAGGGGGTGCAACACGAGGACTTCGAGGTGTCACCCATCCTAGTACTACTCTCGCCCAATCACGCTTAACCCGGAGTTACGATGGGATCCGGTGCATTAGTGTTGGTATGATCGGACACATAAGTAGAACCAAATTCTATTCTCTTATGGTAGATTCGACCCGAACTTCAAGCGACCATCACTTTCGAGCCGGGCGGAGCTACGGGACCCACCACACATGCCGTGAAGCTCTTCGCGCCTATCGTGTGACCCGGCCTCGAATTCCTATTATAATATGTTTCAGCGGAGCGGTGATTCGTGTCGAACTCATCGCGTTCGCCATGACATAAGCCAATCTTGAGCCTAAATTTCCCCGTTTTCACGCACTTTCGGCCTTTATATCACTTTATTTTTATAATATTTCGTTTTCTTTTGATATCTTGTGTCATTTTCGATTTAGATGTGTTTCTTAGGCTTAAAAATACATTCTCAATGTATTGAGAGGCGGGATTTGATAATTTTTAATTAGTAAAATCGCATTTCTTCCTGTCTGACGGGCATTTGTGATTTACTTTATTACTCCGTGACGGTATATCATTTTCAATAAGCTTCATATCGAGGCTTCTTTAGGCCGTAGGTGGAAGGATCAAGTGGAGAATTCCTAAGAAAGCGAAAGATCGGCGTAAAGAGAATCGGCGGCGTTGGACGGCAAAAAAGGGGTGCCACACGAGGACTTCCCGGGGTCACCCATCCTAGTACTACTCTCGCCGAGCGCGCTTAACCCGGAGTTCGATGGGATCCGGTGCATTAGTCTTTGGTATAATCGCACCCAGTAGAACCAAATTCTATTCTCTTATGGTAGATTCGACCGAACTTCAAACAGCCATCACTTTCGAACCGGCGGATCTACGGGACCCACCACACATGCCGGTGAAGCTCTTCTCGCGCTATCGTGTGACCCGGCGCTCAGAATTCCTATTATAATATGTTTCCGAGAATCGGGCAGCGGATTCGTGTCGAACTCATTGCGTTAGACATGACATAACACATGCCGTGAAGCTCTTCTCGCGCCCATCGTGTGACCCAGCTCAGAATTCATGTTATAATATGATTCCGGAAGCGGAACGGCGATTCGTGTCGAACTCATTACGTTCCGCCATGACACAACTGGTCCCGAGCCTAAATTTCCCCGTTTTCACGCACTTTCGGCCTTTATATCACTTTATTTATATAATATTTCGTTTTTCTTTTGATATCTTGTGTCATTTTCGATTTAGATGTGTTTCTTAGGCTTAAAAATATATTCTCCAATGTATTGGGAGGCAGAATTTGATAATTTCTAATTAGTAAAATCGCATTTCTTCCCCGTCTGACAGCGTTTGTGATTTACTTTATTACTCGTGACGGTATATCATTTTCAATAAGCTTCATATCAATGCTTCTTTAGACCGTAGGTGGAAGGATCAAGTGGAGAATTCCTAAGAAAGCGAAAGATCGAGCGTAAAGAGAATCGAGCGGCGTTGGACGGCAAAAAAATGTGGTGCAACACGAGGACTTAGAGGGTCACCCATCCTAATACTACTCTCTTGAGCACGCTTAACTTTGGAATTTTGATGGGATCCGGTGCATTAGTCTTTGGTATGATCGGACACATGAGTAGAACCAAATTCTATTCTCTTATGGTAGATTCGACCCGAACTTCAAGCGACCATCACTTTCGAGCCGGGCGGAGCTGCGGGACCCACCACACATGCCGTGAAGCTCTTCTTGCGCCTATCGTGTGACCAGCTCAGAATTCCTATTATAATATGTTTCCAGCGGAGCGGTGATTCGTGTCGAACTCATCGCGTTCGCCATGACATAACTGATCAGAGCCTAAATTTCTCCGTTTTCACGCACTTTCGGCCTTTATATCACTTTATTTATATAATATTTCGTTTTTCTTTTGATATCTTGTGTCATTTTCGATTTAGATGTGTTTCTTAGGCTTAAAAATGCATTCTCCAATGTATTGAGAGGCGGGATTTGATAATTTCTAATTAGTAAAATCGCATTTCTTCCCCGTACGACGGACATTTGTGATTTACTTTATTACTCCCGTGACGGTATATCATTTTCAATAAGCTTCATATCCAAGGCTTCTTTAGGCCGTAGGTGGAAGGATCACCATGGAGAATTCCTAAGAAAACGAAAAATCGAGCGTAAAAAGAGAATCGAGCAGCATTGGACGGCAAAAAAAGGGGTGCCACACGAGGACTTCCCAGGGGGTCACCCATCCTAGTACTACTCTCGCCCAAGAATGCTTAACTTCGGAGTTCTGATTGGATCCGGTGCATTAGTGCTGGTATAATCGCACCCAGAAGTAGAACCAAATTCTATTCTCTTATGGTAGATTCGACCCGAACTTCAAACAACCATCACTTTCGAACCAGGCGGAGCTACGGGACCCAACACACATGCCGGTGAAGCTCTTCTCGCGCCTATCGTGTGACGTGACACTCAGAATTCCTATTATAATATGTTTCCGGAAGCGGAACGGCGATTCGTGTCGAACTCATTGCGTTCCGCCATGACATAACACATGCCGGCGAAGCTCTTCTCGCGCCCATCGTGTGACCCAACGCTCAGAATTCCTATTATAATATGTTTCCGGAAGCGGAACGGCGATTCGTGTCGAACTCATTGCGTTCCTCCATGACATAACTGGTCCCGAGCCTAAATTTCCCCGTTTTCACGCATTTTCGGCCTTTATATCACTTTATTTATATATTATTTCGTTTTTCTTTTGATATCTTGTGTCATTTTCGATTTATATGTGTTTCTTAGGCTTAAAAATATATTCTCCAATGTATTGGGAGGCAGAATTTGATAATTTCTAATTAGTAAAATCGCATTTCTTCCGTCTGACAGCGTTTGTGATTTACTTTATTACTCCGTGACGGTATATCATTTTCAATAAGCTTCATATCGATGCTTCTTTAGACCGTAGGTGGAAGGATCACCGTGGATAATTCCTAAGAAAGCGAAAGATCGGCGTAAAGAGAATCGAGCGGCGTTGGACGGCAAAAAAGGGGTGCAACACGAGGACTTCCCGAGTGTCACCCATCCTAGTACTACTCTCGCCCAATCACGCTTAACCGGAGTTACGATGGGATCCGGTGCATTAGTGTTGGTATGATCGGACACATAAGTAGAACCAAATTCTATTCTCTTATGGTAGATTCGACCCGAACTTCAAGCGGCCATCACTTTCGAACCGGGCGGAGCTACGGGACCCACCACACATGCCGTGAAGCTCTTCTCGCGCCTATCGTGTGACCCGGCCTTTCAGAATTCCTATTATAATATGTTTCGAAAGCGGAGCGGTGATTCGTGTCGAACTCATCGCGTTCGCCATGACATAACTGATGCGAGCCTAAATTTCCCCGTTTTCACGCACTTTCGGCCTTTATATCACTTTATTTTTATAATATTTCGTTTTTCTTTTGATATCTTGTGTCATTTTCGATTTAGATGTGTTTCTTAGGCTTAAAAATACATTCTCCAATGTATTGAGAGGCGGGATTTGATAATTTTTAATTAGTAAAATCGCATTTCTTCCCCATACGACGGGCATTTGTGATTTACTTTATTACTCCCGTGACGGTATATCATTTTCAATAAGCTTCATATCCAAGGATTCTTTAGGCCGTAGGTGGAAGGATCACCGTGGAGAATTCCTAAGAAAACGAACGATCGAGCGTAAAAAGAGAATCGAGCAGCGTTGGACGGCAAAAAAAGGGGTGCCACACGAGGACTTCCCAGGGGGTCACCCATCCTAGTACTACTCTCGCCCGAGCGCGATTAACTTCGGAGTTCTGATGGGATCGGGTGCATTAGTGCTGGTATAATCGCACCTAGAAGTAGAACCAAATTCTATTCTCTTATGGTAGATTCGACCCGAACTTCAAACAGCCATCACTTTCGAACCGGGCGGAGCTACGGGACCCACCACACATGCCGGTGAAGCTCTTCTCGCGCCTATCGTGTGACCGGCCTTTCAGAATTCCTATTATAATATGTTTCGAATCGGAGCAGCGATTCGTGTCGAACTCATTGCGTTAGACATGACATAACACATGCCGTGAGCTCTTCTCGCGCCCATCGTGTGACCCAACGCTCGAAATTCCTATTATAATATGTTTCGGAAGCGGGCAGCGATTCGTGTCGAACTCATAGCGTTCCGCCATGACATAACTGGTCCCGAGCCTAAATTTCCCCGTTTTCACGCACTTTCGGCCTTTATATCACTTTATTTATATAATATTTCGTTTTTCTTTTGATATCTTGTGTCATTTTCGATTTAGATGTGTTTCTTAGACTTAAAAATATATTCTTCAATGTATTGGGAGGCAGAATTTGATAATTTATAATTAGTAAAATCGCATTTCTTCCCCGTACGACGAGCGTTTGTGATTTACTTTATTACTCCCGTGACGGTATATCATTTTCAATAAGTTTCATATCCAATGCTTCTTTAGACCGTAGGTGGAAGGATCACCGTGGAGAATTTCTAAGAAAACGAAAGATCGAGCGTAAAAATAGAATCGAGCAGCGTTGGACGGCAAAAAAATGGGGTGCAACACGAGGACTTCCCAGGGGGTCACCCATCCTTATACTACTCTTGCCCGAGAACGCTTAACTTAGGAATTTTGATGGGATCCGGTGCATTAGTGCTGGTATGATCGGACACATGAGTAGAACCAAATTCTATTCTCTTATGGTAAATTCGACCCGAACTTCAAACAGCCATCACTTTCGAACCGGGCGGAGCTACGGGACCCACCACACATGCCGACGAAGCTCTTCTTGCGCCTATCGTGTGACCCGACGCTCAGAATTCCTATTATAATATGTTTCCGAAAGCGGAACGGTGATTCGTGTCGAACTCATCGCGTTCTGCCATGACATAACTGGTACCGAGCCTAAATTTCCCCGTTTTCACGCACTTTCGGCCTTTATATCACTTTATTTATATAATATTTCGTTTTTCTTTTGATATCTTGTGTCATTTTCGATTTAGATGTGTTTCTTAGGCTTAAAAATATATTCTCCAATGTATTGAGAGGCGGGATTTGATAATTTCTAATTAGTAAAATCGCATTTCTTCCCCGTACGACGGGCATTTGTGATTTACTTTATTACTCCCGTGACGGTATATCATTTTCAATAAGCTTCATATCCAAGGCTTCTTTAGGCCGTAGGTGGAAGGATCACCGTGGAGAATTCCTAAGAAAACGAAAAATCGAGCGTAAAGAGAATCGAGCGGCGTTGGGCGGCAAAAAAGGGTGCCACACGAGGACTTGCCGGGGTCACCCATCCTAGTACTACTCTCGCCCAAGAACGCAACCCGGAGTTACGATGGGATCCGGTGCATTAGTCTTTGGTATAATCGCACCAGTAGAACCAAATTCTATTCTCTTATGGTAGATTCGACCCGAACTTCAAGCGACCATCACTTTCGAACCGGGCGGAGCTGCGGGACCCACCACACATGCCGGTGAAGCTCTTCTCGCCTATCGTGTGACTGGCCTTTCAGAATTCCTATTATAATATGTTTCGGAGCGGAACAGCGATTCTTGTCGAACTCATTGCGTTCGCCATGACATAACACATGCCGTGAAGCTCTTCTCGCGCCCATCGTGTGACCCAACGCTCGAATTCCTATTATAATATGTTTAGGAGCGGAAACGGCGATTCGTGTCGAACTCATTTCGTTCCTCCATGACATAAGCGGCCCGAGCCTAAATTTCCCGTTTTCATGCATTTTCGGCCTTTATATCACTTTATTTATATAATATTTCGTTTTCTTTTGATATCTTGTGTCATTTTCGATTTAGATGTGTTTCTTAGGCTTAAAAATATATTCTCAATGTATTGGGAGGCGGAATTTGATAATTTCTAATTAGTAAAATCGCATTTCTTCCCCGTCTGACAGCGTTTGTGATTTACTTTATTACTCCGTGACGGTATATCATTTTCAATAAGCTTCATATCGATGCTTCTTTAGACCGTAGGTGGAAGGATCAAGTGGATAATTCCTAAGAAAGCGAAAGATCGAGCGTAAAGAGAATCGAGCGGCGTTGGACGGCAAAAAGGGGTGCAACACGAGGACTTCCCGGTGTCACCCATCCTAGTACTACTCTCGCCCAATCACGCTTAACCGGAGTTACGTGGGATCCGGTGCATTAGTGTTGGTATGATCGGACACATAAGTAGAACCAAATTCTATTCTCTTATGGTAGATTCGACCCGAACTTCAAGCGGCCATCACTTTCGAACCGGGCGGAGCTACGGGACCCACCACACATGCCGTGACTCTTCTCGCGCCTATCGTGTGACCCGACGCTCAGAATTCCTATTATAATATGTTTCCGAAAGCGGAACGGTGATTCGTGTCGAACTCATCGCGTTCCGCCATGACATAACTGGTACCGAGCCTAAATTTCCCCGTTTTCACGAACTTTCGGCCTTTATATCACTTTATTTTTATTATATTTCGTTTTTCTTTTGATATCTTGTGTCATTTTCGATTTAGATGTGTTTCTTAGGCTTAAAAATACATTCTCCAATGTATTGAGAGGCGGGATTTGATAATTTTTAATTAGTGAAATCGCATTTCTTCCCCGTACGACGGGCATTTGTGATTTACTTTATTACTCCCGTGACGGTATATCATTTTCAATAAGCTTCATATCCAAGGCTTCTTTAGGCCGTAGGTGGAAGGATCACCATGGAGAATTCCTAAGAAAACGAAAAATCGAGCGTAAAAAGAGAATCGAGCAGCGTTGGACGGCAAAAAAAGGGGGGCCACACGAGGACTTCCCAGGGGGTCACCCATCCTAGTACTACTCTCGCCCAAGCGCGCTTAACTTCGGAGTTCTGATGGGATCCGGTGCATTAGTGCTGGTATAATCGCACCCAGAAGTAGAACCAAATTCTATTCTCTTATGGTAGATTCGACCCGAACTTCAAACAGCCATCACTTTCGAACCGGGCGGAGCTGCGGGACCCACCACACATGCCGGTGAAGCTCTTCTCGCACCTATCGTGTGACCCGACGCTCAGAATTCCTATTATAATATGTTTCCGGAAGCGGAACGGCGATTCGTGTCGAACTCATTGCGTTCCGCCATGATATAACACATGCCGGCGAAGCTCTTCTCGCGCCCATCGTGTGACCCGACTCTTAGAATTCCTATTATAATATGTTTCCGAAAGCGTAACGGTGATTCGTGTCGAACTCATCGCGTTCCGCCATGACATAACTGGTCCCGAGCCTAAATTTCCCCGTTTTCACGCACTTTCGGCCTTTATATCACTTTATTTATATAATATTTCGTTTTTCTTTTGATATCTTGTGTCATTTTCGATTTAGATGTGTTTCTTAGGCTTAAAAATACATTCTCTAATGTATTGGGAGGCGGAATTTGATAATTTCTAATTAGTAAAATCGCATTTCTTCCCCGTACGACGAGCGTTTGTGATTTACTTTATTACTCCCGTGACGGTATATCATTTTCAATAAGCTTCATATCCAATGCTTCTTTAGACCGTAGGTGGAAGGATCAACGTGGAGAATTCCTAAGAAAACGAAAGATCGAGCGTAAAAAGAGAATCGAGCAGCGTTGGACGGCAAAAGAAGGGGGTGCAACACGAGGACTTCCCAGGTTGTCACCCATCCTAGTACTACTCTCGCCCAATCACGCTTAACTTCGGAGTTCTGATGGGATCCGGTGCATTAGTGTTGGTATGATCGGACACATAAGTAGAACCAAATTCTATTCTCTTATGGTAGATTCGACCCGAACTTCAAACAGCCATCACTTTGAGCCGGGCGGAGCTGCGGGACCCACCACACATGCCGTGAAGCTCTTCTCGCGCCTATCGTGTGACCCGGCCTCGAATTCCTATTATAATATGTTTCCGAAAGCGGAACGGTGATTCGTGTCGAACTCATCGCGTTCCGCCATGACATAACTGGTACCGAGCCTAAATTTCCCCGTTTTCACGCACTTTCGGCCTTTATATCACTTTATTTATATAATATTTCGTTTTTCTTTTGATATCTTGTGTCATTTTCGATTTAGATGTGTTTTTTAGGCTTAAAAATACATTCTCCAATGTATTGAGAGGCAGGATTTGATAATTTCTAATTAGTAAAATTGCATTTCTTCCCCGTACGACGGGCATTTGTGATTTACTTTATTACTCCCGTGACGGTATATCATTTTCAATATGCTTCATATCCAAGGCGTCTTTAGGCCATAGGTGGAAGGATCACCGTGGAGAATTCCTAAGAAAACGAAAAATCGAGCGTAAAAAGAGAATCGAGCAGCGTTGGACGGCAAAAAAAGGGGTGCCACACGAGGACTTCCCAGGGGGTCACCCATCCTAGTACTACTCTCGCCAAAGCGCGTTTAACTTCGGAGTTCTGATGGGATCCGGTGCATTAGTACTGGTATAATCGCACCCAGAAGTAGAACCAAATTCTATTCTCTTATGGTAGAGTCGACCCGAACTTCAAACAGCCATCACTTTCGAACCGGGCGGAGCTGCGAGACCCACCACACATGCCGGTGAAGCTCTTCTCGCGCCTATCGTGTGACCCGATGCTCAGAATTCCTATTATAATATGTTTCCGGAAGCGGAATGGCGATTCGTGTCAAACTCATTGCGTTCCGCCATGACATAACACATGCCGGCGAAGCTCTTCTCGCGCCCATCGTGTGACCCGACGCTCAGAATTCCTATTATAATATGTTTCCGGAAGCGGAACGGTGATTCGTGTCGAACTCATCGCGTTCCGCCATGACAAAACTGGCCCCGAGCCTAAATTTCCCCGTTTTCATGCACTTTCGGCCTTTATATCACTTTATTTATATAATATTTCGTTTTTCTTTTGATATCTTGTGTCATTTTCGATTTAGATGTGTTTCTTAGGCTTAAAAATACATTCTCCAATGTATTGAGAGGCGGGATTTGATAATTTCTAATTAGTAAAATCGCATTTCTTCCCCGTACGACGGGCATTTGTGATTTACTTTATTACTCCCGTGACAGTATATCATTTTCAATAAGCTTCATATCCAAGGCTTCTTTAGGCCGTAGGTGGAAGGATCACCGTGGAGAATTCCTAAGAAAACGAAAAATCGAGCGTAAAAAGAGAATCGAGCAGCGTTGGACGGCAAAAAAAGGGGTGCCACACGAGGACTTCCGAGGGGGTCACCCATCCTAGTACTACTCTCGCCCAAGAACGCTTAACTTCGGAGTTCTGATGGGATCCGGTGCATTAGTGCTGGTATAATGGCACCCAGAATTCCTATTATAATATGTTTCCGGAAGCGGAACGGCGATTCGTGTCAAACTCATTGCGTTCCGTCATGACATAACACATGCCGGCGAAGCTCTTCTCGCGCCCATCGTGTGACCCGACGCTCAGAATTCCTATTATAATATGTTTCCGGAAGCGGAACGGCGATTCGTGTCAAACTCATTGCGTTCCGCCATGACATAACACATGCCGGCGAAGCTCTTCTCGCGCCCATCGTGTGACCCGACGCCCAGAATTCCTATTATAATATGTTTCCGGAAGCGGAACGACGATTCGTGTCGAACTCATCGCGTTCCGCCATGACATAACTGGTCTCTAGCCTAAATTTCCCCGTTTTCACGCACTTTCGACCTTTATATCACTTTATTTATATAATATTTCGTTTTTCTTTTGATATCTTGTGTCATTTTCGATTTAGATGTGTTTCTTAGGTTTAAAAATACATTCTCTAATGTATTGGGAGGCGGAATTTGATAATTTCTAATTAGTAAAATCGCATTTCTTCCCCGTACGACGAGCGTTTGTGATTTACTTTATTACTCCCGTGACGGTATATCATTTTCAATAAGCTTCATATCCAATGCTTCTTTAGACCGTAGGTGGAAGGATCAACGTAGAGAATTCCTAAGAAAACGAAAGATCGAGCGTAAAAAGAGAATCGAGCAGCGTTGGACGGCAAAAAAATCTGGTGCAACACGAGGACTTCCGAGGGGGTCACCCATCCTAATACTACTCTCGCCCGAACACGCTTAACTTCAGGGTTCTGATGGGATCCGGTGCATTAGTGCTGGTATGATCGGACACATAAGTAGAACCAAATTCTATTCTCTTATGGTAGATTCGACCCGAACTTCAAACATCCATCACTTTCGAACCGGGCGGAGCTACGGGACCCACCACACATGCCGGCGAAGCTCTTCTCGCACCTATCGTGTGACCCGGCCTTTCGAGAATTCCTATTATAATATGTTTCAGCGGAGCGGTGATTCGTGTCGAACTCATCGCGTTCGCCATGACATAATCGGTACCGAGCCTAAATTTCCCGTTTTCACGCACTTTCGGCCTTTATATCACTTTATTTATATAATATTTCGTTTTCTTTTGATATCTTGTGTCATTTTTGATTTAGATGTGTTTCTTAGGCTTAAAAATACATTCTCAATGTATTGAGAGGCGGGATTTGATAATTTCTAATTAGTAAAATCGCATTTCTTCCCGTCTGACGGGCATTTGTGATTTACTTTATTACTCCGTGACGATATATCATATTCAATAAGCTTCAAATCCAAGGCATCTATAGACAGTAGGAGGAAGGATCACCGTGGAGAATTCATAAGAAAATGAAAAGACGAGCGTATAAAGAGAATCTAGCAGCGTTCGAATGCAAAAAAAGGGGTGCCACACGAGGACTTCCCGGGGGTCACCCATCCTAGTACTACTCTCGCCCAAGAACGCTTAACCGGAGTTCTGATGGGATCCGGTGCATTAGTGCTGGTATAATCGCACCCAGAAGTAGAACCAAATTCTATTCTCTTATGGTAGATTCGACCCGAACTTCAAACAGCCATCACTTTCGAACCGGGCGGAGCTACGGGACCCACCACACATGCCGGTGAAGCTCTTCTCGCGCCTATCGTGTGACCCGACGCTCAGAATTCCTATTATAATATGTTTCCAGAAGCGGAACGGCGATTCGTGTCGAACTCATTGCGTTCCGCCATGACATAACACATGCCGGCGAAGCTCTTGTCGCGCCCATCGTGTGACCCAACGCTCAGAATTCCTATTATAATATGTTTCCGGAAGCGGAACGGCGATTCATGTCGAACTCATTACGTTCCGCCATGACATAACTGGTCCCGAGCCTAAATTTCCCCGTTTTCACGCACTTTCGGCCTTTATATCACTTTATTTATATAATATTTCGTTTTTCTTTTGATATCTTGTGTCATTTTCGATTTAGATGTGTTTCTTAGGCTTAAAAATATATTCTCCAATGTATTGGGAGGCAGAATTTGATAATTTCTAATTAGTAAAATCGCATTTCTTCCCCGTACGACGAGCCTTTGTGATTTACTTTATTACTCCCGTGACGGTATATCATTTTCAATAAGCTTCATATCCAATGCTTCTTTAGACCGTAGGTGGAAGGATCACCGTGGAGAATTCCTAAGAAAACGAAAGATCGAGTGTAAAAAGAGAATCAAGCAGCGTTGGACGGCAAAAAGAGGGGGTGCAACACGAGGACTTCCCAGGGTGTCACCCATCCTAGTACTACTCTCGCCCAATCACGCTTAACTTCGGAGTTCTGATGGGATCCGGTGCATTAGTGTTGGTATGATCGGACACATAAGTAGAACCAAATTCTATTCTCTTATGGTAGATTCGACCCGAACTTCAAACAGCCATCACTTTCGAACCGGGCGGAGCTACGGGACCCACCACACATGGCGGCGAAGCTCTTCTCGCGCCCATCGTGTGACCCGATGCTCAGAATTCCTATTATAATATGTTTCCGGAAGCGGAACGGTGATTCGTGTCGAACTCATCGCGTTCCGCCATGACATAACTGGTCCCGAGCCTAAATTTCCCCGTTTTCACGCACTTTCGGCCTTTATATCACTTTATTTATATAATATTTCGTTTTTCTTTTGATATCTTGTGTCATTTTCAATTTAGATGTGTTTCTTAGGCTTAAAAATACATTCTCCAATGTATTGGGAGGCAAAATTTGATAATTTCTAATTAGTAAAATCGCATTTCTTCCCCGTACGATGAGCGTTTGTGATTTACTTTATTACTCCCGTGACGGTATATCATTTTTAATAAGCTTCATACCCAATGCTTCTTTAGACCGTAGGTGGAAGGATCACCGTGGAGAATTCCTAAGAAAACGAAAGATCGAGCGTAAAAAGAGAATCGAGCAGCGTTGGATGGCAAAAAAAGGGGGTGCAACACGAGGACTTCATAGGGTGTCACCCATCCTAGTACTACTCTCGCCCAATCACGCTTAACTTCGGAGTTCTGATGGGATCCGGTGCATTAGTGTTGGTATGATCGGACACATAAGTAGAACCAAATTATATTCTCTTATGGTAGATTCGACCCGAACTTCAAACAGCCATCACTTTCGAACCGGGCGGAGCTACGGGACCCACCACACATGCCGGCGAAGCTCTTCTCGCGCCTATCGTGTGACCCGACGCTCAGAATTCCTATTATAATATGTTTCCGAAAGCGGAACGGTGATTCGTGTCGAACTCATCGTGTTCCGCCATGACATAACTGGTACCGAGCCTAAATTTCCCCGTTTTCACGCACTTTCGGCCTTTATATCACTTTATTTCTATAATATTTCGTTTTTCTTTTGATATCTTGTGTCATTTTCGATTTAGATGTGTTTCTTAGGCTTAAAAATACATTCTCCAATGTATTGAGAGGCGGGATTTGATAATTTCTAATTAGTAAAATCGCATTTCTTCCCCGTACGACGAGCGTTTGTGATTTACTTTATTACTCCCGTGACGGTATATCATTTTCAATAAGATTCATATCCAAGGCTTCTTTAGGCCGTAGGTGGAAGGATCACCGTGGAGAATTCCTAAGAAAACAAAAAATCGAGCGTAAAAAGAGAATCGAGCAGCGTTGGACGGCAAAAAAAGGGGTGCCACACGAGGACTTCCCAGGGGGTCACCCATCCTAGTACTACTCTCGCCCAAGCGCGTTTAACTTCGGAGTTCTGATGGGATCCGGTGCATTAGTGCTGGTATAATCTCACCCAGAAGTAGAACCAAATTCTATTCTCTTATGGTAGATTCGACACGAACTTCAAACAGCCATCACTTTCGAACCGGGCGGAGCTGCGGGACCCACCACACATGCCGGTGAAGCTCTTCTCGCGCCTATCGTGTGACCCGGCCTTTCAGAATTCCTATTATAATATGTTTAGGAAGCGGAACGGCGATTCGTGTCGAACTCATTGGGTTCGCCATGACATAACACATGCCGTGACTCTTCTCGCGTCCATCGTGTGACCGGCGCTCGAAATTCCTATTATAATATGTTTCCGGAAGCGGAACGGCGATTCGTGTCGAACTCATCGCGTTCCGCCATGACATAACTGGTCCTGAGCCTAAATTTCCCCGTTTTCACGCACTTTCGGCCTTTATATCACTTTATTTATATAATATTTTGTTTTATTTTGATATCTTGTGTCATTTTCGATTTAGATGTGTTTCTTAGGCTTAAAAATACATTCACCAATGTATTGGGAGGCGCAATTTGATAATTTCTAATTAGTAAAATCGCATTTCTTCCCCGTACGACGAGCGTTTGTGATTTACTTTATTACTCCCGTGACGGTATATCATTTTCAATAAGCTTCATATCCAATGCTTCTTTAGACCGTAGGTGGAAGGATCACCATGGAGAACTCCTAAGAAAACGAAAGATCAAGCATAAAAAGAGGATCGAGCAGCGTTGGACGGCAAAAAAAGGGGGTGCAACACGAGGACTTCCGAGGGTGTCACCCATCCTAGTACTACTCTCGCCCAATCACGCTTAACTTCGAAGTTCTGATGGGATCCGGTGCATTAATGCTGGTATGATCGGACACATAAGTAGAACCAAATTCTATTCTCTTATGGTAGATTCGACCCGAACTTCAAACAGCCATCACTTTCGAACCGGGCGGAGCTACGGGACCCACCACACATGCCGGCGAAGCTCTTCTCACGCCTATCGTGTGACCTGACGCTCAGAATTCCTATTATAATATGTTTCCAAAAGCGGAACGGTGATTCGTGTCGAACTCATCGCGTTCCGCCATGACATAACTGGTGCCGAGCCTAAATTTCCCCATTTTTACGCACTTTCAGCCTTTATATCACTTTATTTCTATAATATTTCGTTTTTCTTTTGATATCTTGTGTCATTTTCGATTTAGATGTGTTTCTTAGGCTTAAAAATACATTCTCCAATGTATTGAGAGGCGGGATTTGATAATTTCTAATTAGTAAAATCGCATTTCTTCCCCGTACGACGGGCATTTGTAATTTACTTTATTACTCCCGTGACGGTATATCATTTTCAATAAGCTTCATATCCAAGGCTTCTTTAGGCCGTAGGTGGAAGGATCACCGTGGAGAATTCCTAAGAAAACGAAAGATCGAGCGTAAAAAGAGAATCGAGCAGCGTTGGACGGCAAAAAAAGGGGTGCAACACGAGGACTTCCCAGGGTGTCACCCATCCTAGTACTACTCTCGCCCAATCACGCTTAACTTCGAAGTTCTGATGGGATCTGGTGCATTAGTGCTGGTATGATCAGACACATAAGTAGAACCAAATTCTATTCTCTTATGGTAGATTCGACCCGAACTTCAAACAGCCATCACTTTCGAACCGGGAGGAGCTACGGGACCCACCACACATGCCGGTGAAGCTCTTCTCGCGCCTATCGTGTGACCCGACGCTCAGAATTCCTAATATAATATGTTTCCGGAAGCGGAACGGCGATTCGTGTCGAACTCATTGCGCTCCGCCATGACATAACACATGCCGGCGAAGCTCTTCTCGCGCCCATCGTGTGACCCGACGCTCAGAATTCCTATTATAATATGTTTCCGGAAGCAGAACGGCGATTCGTGTCGAACTCATCGCGTTCCGCCATGACATAATCGGTCCCGAGCCTAAATTTCCCGTTTTCACGCACTTTCGGCCTTTATATCACTTTATTTATATAATATTTTGTTTTATTTTGATATCTTGTGTCATTTTCGATTTAGATGTGTTTCTTAGGCTTAAAAATACATTCACCAATGTATTGGGAGGCGGAATTTGATAATTTCTAATTAGTAAAAGCGCATTTCTTCCCGTCTGACGAGCGTTTGTGATTTACTTTATTACTCCGTGAAGGTATATCATTTTCAATAAGCTTCATATCCAATGCTTCTTTAGACCGTAGGTGGAAGGATCACCGTGGAGAACTCCTAAGAAAACGAAAGATCAAGCGTAAAAAGAGGATCGAGCAGCGTTGGACGGCAAAAAAAGGGGGTGCAACACGAGGACTTCCGAGGGTGTCACCCATCCTAGTACTACTCTCGCCCAATCACGCTTAACTTCGAAGTTCTGATGGGATCCGGTGCATTAGTGCTGGTATGATCGGACACATAAGTAGAACCAAATTCTATTCTCTTATGGTAGATTTGAACCGAACTTCAAACAGCCATCACTTTCGAACCGGGCGGAGCTACGGGACCCACCACACATGCCGGCGAAGCTCTTCTCACGCCTATCGTGTGACCCGACGCTCAGAATTCCTATTATAATATGTTTCCGAAAGCGGAACGGTGATTCGTGTCGAACTCATCGCGTTCCGCCATGACATAACTGGTACCGAGCCTAAATTTCCCCGTTTTAACGCACTTTCGGCCTTTATATCACTTTATTTATATAATATTTCGTTTTTATTTTGATATCTTGTGTCATTTTCGATTTAGATGTGTTTCTTAGGCTTAAAAATACATTCACCAATGTATTGGGAGCCGGAATTTGATAATTTCTAATTAGTAAAATCGCATTTCTTCCCCGTACGACGAGCGTTTGTGATTTACTTTATTACTCCCGTAACGGTATATCATTTTCAATAAGCTTCATATCCAATGCTTATTTAGACCGTAGGTGGAAGGATCACCGTGGAGAATTCCTAAGAAAACGAAAGATCGAGCGTAAAAAGAGAATCGAGCAGCGTTGGACGGCAAAAAAAAGGGGGTGCAACATGAGGACTTCCCAGGGTGTCACCCATCCTAGTACTACTCTCGCCCAATCACGCTTAACTTCGAAGTTCTGATGGGATCCGGTGCATCAGTGCTGGTATGATCGGACACATAAGTAGAACCAAATTCTATTCTCTTATGGTATATTCGACCCGAACTTCAAACAGCCATCACTTTCGAACCGGGAGGAGCTACGGGACCCACCACACATGCCGGTGAAGCTCTTCTCGCGCCTACCGTGTGACCCGACGCTCAGAATTCCTATTATAATATGTTTCCGGAAGCGGAACGGCGATTCGTGTCGAACTCATTGCGTTCCGCCATGACATAACACATGCCGGCGAAGCTCTTCTCGCGCCCATCGTGTGACCCGACGCTCAGAATTCCTATTATAATATGTTTCCGGAAGCAGAACGGCGATTCGTGTCGAACTCATCGCGTTCCGCCATGACATAACTGGTCCCGAGCCTAAATTTCCCCGTTTTCACGCACTTTCGGCCTTTATATCACTTTATTTATATAATATTTCGTTTTTATTTTGATATCTTGTGTCATTTTCGATTTAGATGTGTTTCTTAGGCTTAAAAATACATTCACCAATGTATTGGGAGGCGGAATTTGATAATTTCTAATTAGTAAAATCGCATTTCTTCCCCGTACGACGAGCATTTGTGATTTACTTTATTACTCCCGTGACGGTATATCATTTTCAATAAGCTTCATATCCAATGCTTCTTTAGACCGTAGGTGGAAGGATCACCGTGGAGAATTCCTAAGAAAACGAAAGATCCAGCGTAAAAAGAGAATCGAGCAGCGTTGGACGGCAAAAAAAGGGGGTGCAACACGAGGACTTCCCAGGGTGTCACCCATCCTAGTACTACTCTCGCCCAATCACGCTTAACTTCGAATTTCTGATGGGATCCGGTGCATTAGTGTTGGTATGATCGACACATAAGTAGAACCAAATTCTATTCTCTTATGGTAGATTCGACCCGAACTTCAAACAGCCATCACTTTCGAACCGGGCGGAGCTACGGGACCCACCACACATGCCGGCGAAGCTCTTCTCGCGCCTATCGTGTGACCCGACGCTCAGAATTCCTATTATAATATGTTTCCGAAAGCGGAACGGTGATTCGTGTCGAACTCATCGCGTTCCGCCATGACATAACTGGTCCCGAGCCTAAATTTCTCCGTTTTCACGCACTTTCGGCCTTTATATCACTTTATTTATATAATATTTCATTTTTATTTTGATATCTTGTGTCATTTTCGATTTAGATGTGTTTCTTAGGCTTAAAAATACATTCACCAATGTATTGGGAGGCGGAATTTGAAAATTTCTAATTAGTAAAATCGCATTTCTTCCCCGTACGACGAGCGTTTGTGATTTACTTTATTACTCCCGTGACGGTATATCATTTTCAATAAGCTTCATATCCAATGCTTCTTTAGACCGTAGGTGGAAGGATCACCGTGGAGAATTCCTAAGAAAACGAAAGATCGAGCGTAAAAAGAGAATCGAGCAGCGTTGGACGGCAAAAAAAGGGGGTGCAACACGAGGACTTCCCAGGGTGTCACCCATCCTAGTACTACTCTCGCCCAATCACGCTTAACTTCGAAGTTCTGATGGGATCCGGTGCATTAGTGCTGGTATGATCGGACACATAAGTAGAACCAAATTCTATTCTCTTATGGTAGATTCGACCCGAACTTCAAACAGCCATCACTTTCGAACCGGGCGGAGCTACGGGACCCACCACACATGCCGGCGAAGCTCTTCTCGCGCCTATCGTGTGACCCGACGCTCAGAATTCCTATTATAATATGTTTCCGAAAGTGGAACGGTGATTCGTGTCGAACTCATCGCGTTCCGCCATGACATAACTGGTGCCGAGCTTAAATTTCCCCGTTTTCACGCACTTTCGGCCTTTATATCACTTTATTTATATAATATTTCGTTTTTATTTTGATATCTTGTGTCATTTTCGATTTAGATGTGTTTCTTAGGCTTAAAAATACATTCACCAATGTATTGGGAGGCGGAATTTGATAATTTCTAATTAGTAAAATCGCATTTCTTCCCCGTACGACGAGCATTTGTGATTTACTTTATTACTCCCGTGACGGTATATCATTTTCAATAAGCTTCATATCCAATGCTTCTTTACACCGTAGGTGGAAGGATCACCGTGGAGAATTCCTAAGAAAACAAAAGATCGAGCGTAAAAAGAGAATCGAGCAGCGTTGGACGGCAAAAAAAGGGGGTGCAACACGAGGACTTCCCACGGTGTCACCCATCCTAGTACTACTCTCGCCCAATCACGCTTAACTTCGAAGTTCTGATGGGATCCAGTGCATTAGTGTTGGTATGATCGGACACATAAGTAGAACCAAATTATATTCTCTTATGGTAGATTCGACCCGAACTTCAAACAGCCATCACTTTCGAACCCGGCGGAGCTACGGGACCCACCACACATGCCGGCGAAGCTCTTCTCGCGCCTATCGTGTGACCCGACGCTCAGAATTCCTATTATAATATGTTTCCGAAAGCGGAACGGTGATTCGTGTCGAACTCATCGTGTTCCGCCATGACATAACTGGTACCGAGCCTAAATTTCTCCGTTTTCACGCACTTTCGGCCTTTATATCACTTTATTTCTATAATATTTCGTTTTTCTTTTGATATCTTGTGTCATTTTCGATTTAGATGTGTTTCTTAGGCTTAAAAATACATTCTCCAATGTATTGAGAGGCGGGATTTGATAATTTCTAATTAGTAAAATCGCATTTCTTCCCCGTACGACGAGCGTTTGTGATTTACTTTATTACTCCCGTGACGGTATATCATTTTCAATAAGCTTCATATCCAAGGCTTCTTTAGGCCGTAGGTGGAAGGATCACCGTGGAGAATTCCTAAGAAAACAAAAAATCGAGCGTAAAAAGAGAATCGAGCAGCGTTGGACGGCAAAAAAAGGGGTGCCACACGAGGACTTCCCAGGGGGTCACCCATCCTAGTACTACTCTCGCCCAAGCGCGTTTAACTTCGGAGTTCTGATGGGATCCGGTGCATTAGTGCTGGTATAATCTCACCCAGAAGTAGAACCAAATTCTATTCTCTTATGGTAGATTCGACACGAACTTCAAACGACCATCACTTTCGAACCGGCGGAGTGCGGGACCCACCACACATGCCGGTGAAGCTCTTCTCGCGCCTATCGTGTGACCCGACGCTCGAATTCCTATTATAATATGTTTCCGGAAGCGGAACGGCGATTCGTGTCGAACTCATTGGGTTCGCCATGACATAACACATGCCGTGACTCTTCTCGCGTCCATCGTGTGACCCGGCCTTTCGAATTCCTATTATAATATGTTTAGGAGCGGAGCAGCGATTCGTGTCGAACTCATCGCGTTCCGCCATGACATAACTTAGTCTGAGCCTAAATTTCCCCGTTTTCACGCACTTTCGGCCTTTATATCACTTTATTTATATAATATTTTGTTTTATTTTGATATCTTGTGTCATTTTCGATTTAGATGTGTTTCTTAGGCTTAAAAATACATTCACCAATGTATTGGGAGGCGCAATTTGATAATTTCTAATTAGTAAAATCGCATTTCTTCCCCGTACGACGAGCGTTTGTGATTTACTTTATTACTCCCGTGACGGTATATCATTTTCAATAAGCTTCATATCCAATGCTTCTTTAGACCGTAGGTGGAAGGATCACCATGGAGAACTCCTAAGAAAACGAAAGATCAAGCATAAAAAGAGGATCGAGCAGCGTTGGACGGCAAAAAAAGGGGGTGCAACACGAGGACTTCCGAGGGTGTCACCCATCCTAGTACTACTCTCGCCCAATCACGCTTAACCCGAGTTACGTGGGATCCGGTGCATTAATCTTTGGTATGATCGGACACATAAGTAGAACCAAATTCTATTCTCTTATGGTAGATTCGACCCGAACTTCAAGCGACCATCACTTTCGAACCAAGGCGGAGCTGCGGGACCCACCACACATGCCGTGACTCTTCTCACGCCTATCGTGTGACTGGCCTCGAGAATTCCTATTATAATATGTTTCCAAAAGCGGAACGGTGATTCGTGTCGAACTCATCGCGTTCCGCCATGACATAACTGGTGCCGAGCCTAAATTTCCCCATTTTTACGCACTTTCAGCCTTTATATCACTTTATTTCTATAATATTTCGTTTTTCTTTTGATATCTTGTGTCATTTTCGATTTAGATGTGTTTCTTAGGCTTAAAAATACATTCTCCAATGTATTGAGAGGCGGGATTTGATAATTTCTAATTAGTAAAATCGCATTTCTTCCCCGTACGACGGGCATTTGTAATTTACTTTATTACTCCCGTGACGGTATATCATTTTCAATAAGCTTCATATCCAAGGCTTCTTTAGGCCGTAGGTGGAAGGATCACCGTGGAGAATTCCTAAGAAAGCGAAGATCGAGCGTAAAGAGAATCGAGCGGCGTTGGACGGCAAAAAAGGGGGTGCAACACGAGGACTTCCCGGTGTCACCCATCCTAGTACTACTCTCGCCCAATCACGCTTAACCCGAAGTTCGATGGGATCGGTGCATTAGTCTTTGGTATGATCGGACACATAAGTAGAACCAAATTCTATTCTCTTATGGTAGATTCGACCCGAACTTCAAATGCCATCACTTTCGAGCGGGAGGAGCTACGGGACCCACCACACATGCGGTGAAGCTCTTCTCGCGCCTATCGTGTGACCGGCGCTCGAGAATTCCTAATATAATATGTTTAGGAAGCGGAACGGCGATTCGTGTCGAACTCATTGCGCTCCGCCATGACATAACACATGCCGTGACTCTTCTCGCGCCCATCGTGTGACCCGACGCTCGAATTCCTATTATAATATGTTTAGAGACGAACGGCGATTCGTGTCGAACTCATCGCGTTCCGCCATGACATAAGCGGTCCCGAGCCTAAATTTCCCCGTTTTCACGCACTTTCGGCCTTTATATCACTTTATTTATATAATATTTTGTTTTATTTTGATATCTTGTGTCATTTTCGATTTAGATGTGTTTCTTAGGCTTAAAAATACATTCACCAATGTATTGGGAGGCGGAATTTGATAATTTCTAATTAGTAAAAGCGCATTTCTTCCCCGTACGACGAGCGTTTGTGATTTACTTTATTACTCCCGTGACGGTATATCATTTTCAATAAGCTTCATATCCAATGCTTCTTTAGACCGTAGGTGGAAGGATCACCGTGGAGAACTCCTAAGAAAACGAAAGATCAAGCGTAAAAAGAGGATCGAGCAGCGTTGGACGGCAAAAAAAGGGGGTGCAACACGAGGACTTCCGAGGGTGTCACCCATCCTAGTACTACTCTCGCCCAATCACGCTTAACTTCGAAGTTCTGATGGGATCCGGTGCATTAGTCTTTGGTATGATCGGACACATAAGTAGAACCAAATTCTATTCTCTTATGGTAGATTTGAACCGAACTTCAAACAGCCATCACTTTCGAACCGGGCGGAGCTACGGGACCCACCACACATGCCGGCGAAGCTCTTCTCACGCCTATCGTGTGACCCGACGCTCAGAATTCCTATTATAATATGTTTCCGAAAGCGGAACGGTGATTCGTGTCGAACTCATCGCGTTCCGCCATGACATAACTGATACCGAGCCTAAATTTCCCGTTTTAACGCACTTTCGGCCTTTATATCACTTTATTTATATAATATTTCGTTTTTATTTTGATATCTTGTGTCATTTTCGATTTAGATGTGTTTCTTAGGCTTAAAAATACATTCACCAATGTATTAGGGCGAATTTGATAATTTCTAATTAGTAAAATCGCATTTCTTCCCGTCTGACGAGCGTTTGTGATTTACTTTATTACTCCGTAACGGTATATCATTTTCAATAAGCTTCATATCCAATGCTTCTTTAGACCGTAGGTGGAAGGATCACCGTGGAGAATTCCTAAGAAAACGAAAGATCGAGCGTAAAAAGAGAATCGAGCAGCGTTGGACGGCAAAAAAAAGGGGGTGCAACATGAGGACTTCCCGGTGTCACCCATCCTAGTACTACTCTCGCCCAATCACGCTTAACTTCGAAGTTCTGATGGGATCCGGTGCATCAGTGCTGGTATGATCGGACACATAAGTAGAACCAAATTCTATTCTCTTATGGTATATTCGACCCGAACTTCAAACAGCCATCACTTTCGAACCGGGAGGAGCTACGGGACCCACCACACATGCCGGTGAAGCTCTTCTCGCGCCTACCGTGTGACCCGGCCTTCGAGAATTCCTATTATAATATGTTTAGGAAGCGGAACGGCGATTCGTGTCGAACTCATTGCGTTCGCCATGACATAACACATGCCGTGAGCTCTTCTCGCGCCCATCGTGTGACCCGGCGCTCGAGAATTCCTATTATAATATGTTTAGGAAGCGAACGGCGATTCGTGTCGAACTCATCGCGTTCCGCCATGACATAACTGGTCCCGAGCCTAAATTTCCCCGTTTTCACGCACTTTCGGCCTTTATATCACTTTATTTATATAATATTTCGTTTTTATTTTGATATCTTGTGTCATTTTCGATTTAGATGTGTTTCTTAGGCTTAAAAATACATTCACCAATGTATTGGGAGGCGGAATTTGATAATTTCTAATTACTAAAATCGCATTTCTTCCCCGTACGACGAGCATTTGTGATTTACTTTATTACTCCCGTGACGGTATATCATTTTCAATAAGCTTCATATCCAATGCTTCTTTAGACCGTAGGTGGAAGGATCACCGTGGAGAATTCCTAAGAAAACGAAAGATCCAGCGTAAAAAGAGAATCGAGCAGCGTTGGACGGCAAAAAAAGGGGGTGCAACACGAGGACTTCCCAGGGTGTCACCCATCCTAGTACTACTCTCGCCCAATCACGCTTAACTTCGAATTTCTGATGGGATCCGGTGCATTAGTGTTGGTATGATCGACACATAAGTAGAACCAAATTCTATTCTCTTATGGTAGATTCGACCCGAACTTCAAACAGCCATCACTTTCGAACCGGGCGGAGCTACGGGACCCACCACACATGCCGTGACTCTTCTCGCGCCTATCGTGTGACCCGGCCTCGAATTCCTATTATAATATGTTTCCGAAAGCGGAACGGTGATTCGTGTCGAACTCATCGCGTTCCGCCATGACATAACTGGTCCCGAGCCTAAATTTCTCCGTTTTCACGCACTTTCGGCCTTTATATCACTTTATTTATATAATATTTCATTTTTATTTTGATATCTTGTGTCATTTTCGATTTAGATGTGTTTCTTAGGCTTAAAAATACATTCACCAATGTATTGGGAGGCGGAATTTGAAAATTTCTAATTAGTAAAATCGCATTTCTTCCCCGTACGACGAGCGTTTGTGATTTACTTTATTACTCCCGTGACGGTATATCATTTTCAATAAGCTTCATATCGATGCTTCTTTAGACCGTAGGTGGAAGGATCACCGTGGAGAATTCCTAAGAAAACGAAAGATCGAGCGTAAAAAGAGAATCGAGCAGCGTTGGACGGCAAAAAAAGGGGGTGCAACACGAGGACTTCCCAGGGTGTCACCCATCCTAGTACTACTCTCGCCCAATCACGCTTAACCCGAGTTCGATGGGATCCGGTGCATTAGTCTTTGGTATGATCGGACACATAAGTAGAACCAAATTCTATTCTCTTATGGTAGATTCGACCCGAACTTCAAACAGCCATCACTTTCGAACCGGGCGGAGCTACGGGACCCACCACACATGCCGGCGAAGCTCTTCTCGCGCCTATCGTGTGACCCGACGCTCAGAATTCCTATTATAATATGTTTCCGAAAGTGGAACGGTGATTCGTGTCGAACTCATCGCGTTCCGCCATGACATAACTGGTGCCGAGCTTAAATTTCCCCGTTTTCACGCACTTTCGGCCTTTATATCACTTTATTTATATAATATTTCGTTTTTATTTTGATATCTTGTGTCATTTTCGATTTAGATGTGTTTCTTAGGCTTAAAAATACATTCACCAATGTATTGGGAGGCGGAATTTGATAATTTCTAATTAGTAAAATCGCATTTCTTCCCCGTACGACGAGCATTTGTGATTTACTTTATTACTCCCGTGACGGTATATCATTTTCAATAAGCTTCATATCGATGCTTCTTTACACCGTAGGTGGAAGGATCAAGTGGAGAATTCCTAAGAAAACAAAAGATCGAGCGTAAAGAGAATCGAGCAGCGTTGGACGGCAAAAAAAGGGGGTGCAACACGAGGACTTCCCACGGTGTCACCCATCCTAGTACTACTCTCGCCCAATCACGCTTAACTTCGAAGTTCTGATGGGATCCAGTGCATTAGTGTTGGTATGATCGGACACATAAGTAGAACCAAATTATATTCTCTTATGGTAGATTCGACCCGAACTTCAAACGGCCATCACTTTCGAACCCGGCGGAGCTACGGGACCCACCACACATGCCGTGACTCTTCTCGCGCCTATCGTGTGACCCGACGCTCAGAATTCCTATTATAATATGTTTCCGAAAGCGGAACGGTGATTCGTGTCGAACTCATCGTGTTCCGCCATGACATAACTGGTACCGAGCCTAAATTTCTCCGTTTTCACGCACTTTCGGCCTTTATATCACTTTATTTCTATAATATTTCGTTTTTCTTTTGATATCTTGTGTCATTTTCGATTTAGATGTGTTTCTTAGGCTTAAAAATACATTCTCCAATGTATTGAGAGGCGGGATTTGATAATTTCTAATTAGTAAAATCGCATTTCTTCCCCGTACGACGAGCGTTTGTGATTTACTTTATTACTCCCGTGACGGTATATCATTTTCAATAAGCTTCATATCCAAGGCTTCTTTAGGCCGTAGGTGGAAGGATCACCGTGGAGAATTCCTAAGAAAACAAAAAATCGAGCGTAAAAAGAGAATCGAGCAGCGTTGGACGGCAAAAAAAGGGGTGCCACACGAGGACTTCCCAGGGGGTCACCCATCCTAGTACTACTCTCGCCCAAGCGCGTTTAACTTCGGAGTTCTGATGGGATCCGGTGCATTAGTGCTGGTATAATCTCACCCAGAAGTAGAACCAAATTCTATTCTCTTATGGTAGATTCGACACGAACTTCAAACAGCCATCACTTTCGAACCGGGCGGAGCTGCGGGACCCACCACACATGCCGGTGAAGCTCTTCTCGCGCCTATCGTGTGACCCGACGCTCAGAATTCCTATTATAATATGTTTCCGGAAGCGGAACGGCGATTCGTGTCGAACTCATTGGGTTCCGCCATGACATAACACATGCCGGCGAAGCTCTTCTCGCGTCCATCGTGTGACCCGACGCTCAGAATTCCTATTATAATATGTTTCCGGAAGCGGAACGGCGATTCGTGTCGAACTCATCGCGTTCCGCCATGACATAACTGGTCCTGAGCCTAAATTTCCCCGTTTTCACGCACTTTCGGCCTTTATATCACTTTATTTATATAATATTTTGTTTTATTTTGATATCTTGTGTCATTTTCGATTTAGATGTGTTTCTTAGGCTTAAAAATACATTCACCAATGTATTGGGAGGCGCAATTTGATAATTTCTAATTAGTAAAATCGCATTTCTTCCCCGTACGACGAGCGTTTGTGATTTACTTTATTACTCCCGTGACGGTATATCATTTTCAATAAGCTTCATATCCAATGCTTCTTGAGACCGTAGGTGGAAGGATCACCATGGAGAACTCCTAAGAAAGCGAAAGATCAAGCATAAAAAGAGGATCGAGCGGCGTTGGACGGCAAAAAAAGGGGGTGCAACACGAGGACTTCCGAGGGTGTCACCCATCATAGAACTAATCTCGCCCAATCACGCTTAACCCGAAGTTACGATGGGATCCGGTGCATTAATCTTTGGTATGATCGGACACATAAGTAGAACCAAATTCTATTCTCTTATGGTAGATTCGACCCGAACTTCAAAGCGGCCATCACTTCGAGCAAGGCGGAGCTGCGGGACCCACCACACATGCCGTGACTCTTCTCACGCCTATCGTGTGACACGGCCTTTCGAATTCCTATTATAATATGTTTCCAAAAGCGGAGCGGTGATTCGTGTCGAACTCATCGCGTTCGCCATGACATCTTGATCTGAGCCTAAATTTCCCCATTTTTACGCACTTTCAGCCTTTATATCACTTTATTTCTATAATATTTCGTTTTTCTTTTGATATCTTGTGTCATTTTCGATTTAGATGTGTTTCTTAGGCTTAAAAATACATTCTCCAATGTATTGAGAGGCGGGATTTGATAATTTCTAATTAGTAAAATCGCATTTCTTCCCCGTACGACGGGCATTTGTAATTTACTTTATTACTCCGTGACGGTATATCATTTTCAATAAGCTTCATATCAAGGCTTCTTTAGGCCGTAGGTGGAAGGATCACCGTGGAGAATTCCTAAGAAAACGAAAGATCGAGCGTAAAAAGAGAATCGAGCAGCGTTGGACGGCAAAAAAAGGGGTGCAACACGAGGACTTCCCAGGGTGTCACCCATCCTAGTACTACTCTCGCCCAATCACGCTTAACTTCGAAGTTCTGATGGGATCTGGTGCATTAGTGCTGGTATGATCGGACACATAAGTAGAACCAAATTCTATTCTCTTATGGTAGATTCGACCCGAACTTCAAACAGCCATCACTTTCGAACCGGGAGGAGCTACGGGACCCACCACACATGCCGGTGAAGCTCTTCTCGCGCCTATCGTGTGACCCGACGCTCAGAATTCCTAATATAATATGTTTCCGGAAGCGGAACGGCGATTCGTGTCGAACTCATTGCGCTCCGCCATGACATAACACATGCCGGCGAAGCTCTTCTCGCGCCCATCGTGTGACCCGACGCTCAGAATTCCTATTATAATATGTTTCCGGAAGCAGAACGGCGATTCGTGTCGAACTCATCGCGTTCCGCCATGACATAACTGGTCCCGAGCCTAAATTTCCCCGTTTTCACGCACTTTCGGCCTTTATATCACTTTATTTATATAATATTTTGTTTTATTTTGATATCTTGTGTCATTTTCGATTTAGATGTGTTTCTTAGGCTTAAAAATACATTCACCAATGTATTGGGAGGCGGAATTTGATAATTTCTAATTAGTAAAAGCGCATTTCTTCCCCGTACGACGAGCGTTTGTGATTTACTTTATTACTCCCGTGACGGTATATCATTTTCAATAAGCTTCATATCCAATGCTTCTTTAGACCGTAGGTGGAAGGATCACCGTGGAGAACTCCTAAGAAAACGAAAGATCAAGCGTAAAAAGAGGATCGAGCAGCGTTGGACGGCAAAAAAAGGGGGTGCAACACGAGGACTTCCGAGGGTGTCACCCATCCTAGTACTACTCTCGCCCAATCACGCTTAACTTCGAAGTTCTGATGGGATCCGGTGCATTAGTGCTGGTATGATCGGACACATAAGTAGAACCAAATTCTATTCTCTTATGGTAGATTTGAACCGAACTTCAAACAGCCATCACTTTCGAACCGGGCGGAGCTACGGGACCCACCACACATGCCGGCGAAGCTCTTCTCACGCCTATCGTGTGACCCGGCGCTCAGAATTCCTATTATAATATGTTTCGAAGCGGAGCGGTGATTCGTGTCGAACTCATCGCGTTCCGCCATGACATAAGCGGTACCGAGCCTAAATTTCCCGTTTTACGCACTTTCGGCCTTTATATCACTTTATTTATATAATATTTCGTTTTTATTTTGATATCTTGTGTCATTTTCGATTTAGATGTGTTTCTTAGGCTTAAAAATACATTCACCAATGTATTAGGGAATTTGATAATTTCTAATTAGTAAAATCGCATTTCTTCCCGTCTGACGAGCGTTTGTGATTTACTTTATTACTCCCGTAACGGTATATCATTTTCAATAAGCTTCATATCAATGCTTCTTTAGACCGTAGGTGGAAGGATCACCGTGGAGAATTCCTAAGAAAGCGAAAGATCGAGCGTAAAGAGAATCGAGCGGCGTTGGGACGGCAAAAAAAAGGGTGCAACATGAGGACTTCCCGAGTGTCACCCATCCTAGTACTACTCTCGCCCAATCACGCTTAACCCGAAGTTACGATGGGATCCGGTGCATCGATCTTTGGTATGATCGGACACATAAGTAGAACCAAATTCTATTCTCTTATGGTATATTCGACCGAACTTCAAACAGCCATCACTTTCGAACCGGGAGGAGCTACGGGACCCACCACACATGCGGTGAAGCTCTTCTCGCGCCTACCGTGTGACCCGGCCTTTCAGAATTCCTATTATAATATGTTTAGGAGCGGAACGGCGATTCGTGTCGAACTCATTGCGTTCGCCATGACATAACACATGCCGTGAAGCTCTTCGCGCCCATCGTGTGACCCGGCCTCGAAATTCCTATTATAATATGTTTTGGAGCGAGCGGCGATTCGTGTCGAACTCATCGCGTTCCGCCATGACATAACTGGTCCCGAGCCTAAATTTCCCCGTTTTCACGCACTTTCGGCCTTTATATCACTTTATTTATATAATATTTCGTTTTTATTTTGATATCTTGTGTCATTTTCGATTTAGATGTGTTTCTTAGGCTTAAAAATACATTCACCAATGTATTGGGAGGCGGAATTTGATAATTTCTAATTAGTAAAATCGCATTTCTTCCCCGTACGACGAGCATTTGTGATTTACTTTATTACTCCCGTGACGGTATATCATTTTCAATAAGCTTCATATCCAATGCTTCTTTAGACCGTAGGTGGAAGGATCACCGTGGAGAATTCCTAAGAAAACGAAAGATCCAGCGTAAAAAGAGAATCGAGCAGCGTTGGACGGCAAAAAAAGGGGGTGCAACACGAGGACTTCCCAGGGTGTCACCCATCCTAGTACTACTCTCGCCCAATCACGCTTAACTTCGAAGTTCTGATGGGATCCGGTGCATTAGTGCTGGTATGATCGGACACATAAGTAGAACCAAATTCTATTCTCTTATGGTAGATTCGACCCGAACTTCAAACAGCCATCACTTTCGAACCGGGCGGAGCTACGGGACCCACCACACATGCCGGCGAAGCTCTTCTCGCGCCTATCGTGTGACCCGACGCTCAGAATTCCTATTATAATATGTTTCCGAAAGCGGAACGGTGATTCGTGTCGAACTCATCGCGTTCCGCCATGACATAACTGGTCCCGAGCCTAAATTTCCCCGTTTTCACGCACTTTCGGCCTTTATATCACTTTATTTATATAATATTTCGTTTTTATTTTGATATCTTGTGTCATTTTCGATTTAGATGTGTTTCTTAGGCTTAAAAATACATTCACCAATGTATTGGGAGGCGGAATTTGAAAATTTCTAATTAGTAAAATCGCATTTCTTCCCCGTACGACGAGCGTTTGTGATTTACTTTATTACTCCCGTGACGGTATATCATTTTCAATAATCTTCATATCCAATGCTTCTTTAGACCGTAGGTGGAAGGATCAAGTGGAGAATTCCTAAGAAAACGAAAGATCGAGCGTAAAAAGAGAATCGAGCGGCGTTGGACGGCAAAAAAAGGGGGTGCAACACGAGGACTTCCCAGGTGTCACCCATCCTAGTACTACTCTCGCCCAATCACGCTTAACCCGAAGTTACGATGGGATCCGGTGCATTAGTCTTTGGTATGATCGGACACATAAGTAGAACCAAATTCTATTCTCTTATGGTAGATTCGACCCGAACTTCAAGCGACCATCACTTCGAGCCGGGCGGAGCTACGGGACCCACCACACATGCCGTAGAAGCTCTTCTCGCGCCTATCGTGTGACCCGACGCTCAGAATTCCTATTATAATATGTTTCCGAAAGTGGAACGGTGATTCGTGTCGAACTCATCGCGTTCCGCCATGACATAACTGGTGCCGAGCTTAAATTTCCCCGTTTTCACGCACTTTCGGCTTTTATATCACTTTATTTATATAATATTTCGTTTTTATTTTGATATCTTGTGTCATTTTCGATTTAGATGTGTTTCTTAGGCTTACAAATACATTCACCAATGTATTGGGAGGCGGAATTTGATAATTTCTAATTAGTAAAATCGCATTTCTTCCCCGTACGACGAGCATTTGTGATTTACTTTATTACTCCCGTGACGGTATATCATTTTCAATAAGCTTCATATCCAATGCTTCTTTAGACCGTAGGTGGAAGGATCACCGTGGAGAATTCCTAAGAAAACAAAAGATCGAGCGTAAAAAGAGAATCGAGCAGCGTTGGACGGCAAAAAAAGGGGGTGCAACACGAGGACTTCCCAGGGTGTCACCCATCCTAGTACTACTCTCGCCCAATCACGCTTAACCCGAAGTTACGATGGGATCCAGTGCATTAGTCTTTGGTATGATCGGACACATAAGTAGAACCAAATTCTATTCTCTTATGGTAGATTCGACCCGAACTTCAAAGCCCATCACTTTCGAAGCCGGGCGGAGCTATGGGACCCACCACACATGCCGTGAGCTCTTCGCGCCTATCGTGTGACCCGACGCTCAGAATTCCTATTATAATATGTTTCCGAAAACGGAACGGTGATTCGTGTCGAACTCATCGCGTTCCGCCATGACATAACTGGTCCCGAGCCTAAATTTCCACGTTTTCACGCACTTTCGGCCTTTATATCACTTTATTTATATAATATTTCGTTTTTCTTTTGATATCTTGTGTCATTTTCGATTTAGTTGTGTTTCTTAGGCTTAAAAATACATTCTCCAATGTATTGAGAGGCGGGATTTGATAATTTCTAATTAGTAAAATCGCATTTCTTCCCCGTACGACGGGCATTTGTGATTTAATTTATTACTCCCGTGACGGTATATCATTTTCAATAAGCTTCATATCCAAGGCTTCTTTAGGCCGTAGGTGGAAGGATCACCGTGGAGAATTCCTAAGAAAACGAAAAATCGAGCGTAAAAAGAGAATCGAGCAGCGTTGGACGGCAAAAAAAGGGGTGCCACACGAGGACTTCCCGGTCACCCATCCTAGTACTACTCTCGCCCAGAACGCTTAACCCGGAGTTCGATGGAATCCGGTGCATTAGTGCTGGTATAATCGCACCCAGAAGTAGAACCAAATTCTATTCTCTTATGGTAGATTCGACCCGAACTTCAAACAACCATCACTTTCGAACCGGGCGGAGCTACGGGACCCACCACACATGTCGGTGAAGCTCTTCTCGCGCCTATCGTGTGACCCGACGCTCAGAATTCCTATTATAATATGTTTCCGGAAGCGGAACGGCGATTCGTGTCGAACTCATTGCGTTCCGCCATGACATAACACATGCCGTGAAGCTCTTCGCGCCCATCGTGTGACCCGACGCTCATAATTCCTATTATAATATGTTTAAAGCGGGCAGCGATTCGTGTCGAACTCATCGCGTTCCGCCATGACATAACTGGTCCCGAGCCTAAATTTCCCCGTTTTCACGCACTTTCGGCCTTTATATCACTTTATTTATATAATATTTCGTTTTTATTTTGATATCTTGTGTCATTTTCGATTTAGATGTGTTTCTTAGGCTTAAAAATACATTCACCAATGTATTGGGAGGCGAAATTTGATAATTTCTAATTAGTAAAATCGCATTTCTTCCCCGTACGACGAGCGTTTGTGATTTACTTTATTACTCCCGTGACGGTATATCATTTTCAATAAGCTTCATATCCAATGCTTCTTTAGACCGTAGGTGGAAGGATCACCGTGGAGAATTCCTAAGAAAACGAAAGATCGAGCGTAAAAAGAGAATCGAGCAGCGTTGGACGGCAAAAAAAGGGGGTGCAACACGAGGACTTCCCAGGGTGTCACCCATCCTAATACTACTCTCGCCCAATCACGCTTAACTTCGAAGTTCTGATGGGATCCGGTGCATTAGTGCTGGTATGATCGGACACATAAGTAGAACCAAATTCTATTCTCTTATGGTAGATTCGACCCGAACTTCAAACAGCCATCACTTTCGAACCGGGCGGAGCTACGGGACCCACCACACATGCCGGCGAAGCTCTTCTCGCGCCTATCGTGTGACCCGACACTCAGAATTCCTATTATAATATGTTTCTGAAAGCGGAACGGTGATTCGTGTCGAACTCATCGCGTTCCGCCATGACATAACTGGTCCCGAGCCTAAATTTCCCCGTTTTCACGCACTTTCGGCCTATATATCACTTTATTTATATATATTTCGTTTTTATTTTGATATCTTGTGTCATTTTCGATTTAGATGTGTTTCTTAGGCTTAAAAATACATTCACCAATGTATTGGGAGGCGGAATTTGATAATTTCTAATTAGTAAAATCGCATTTCTTCCCCGTACGACGAGCGTTTGTGATTTACTTTATTACTCCCGTGACGGTATATCATTTTCAGTAAGCTTCATATCCAATGCTACTTTAGACCGTAGGTGGAAGGATCACCGTGGAGAATTCCTAAGAAAACGAAAGATCGAGCGTAAAAAGAAAATCGAGCAGCGTTGGACGGCAAAAAAAGGGGGTGCAACACGAGGACTTCCCAGGGTGTCACCCATCCTAGTACTACTCTCGCCCAATCACGGTTAACTTCGAAGTTCTGATGGGATCCGGTGCATTAGTGCTGGTATGATCGGACACATAAGTAGAACCAAATTCTATTCTCTTATGGTAGATTCGACCCGAACTTCAAACAGCCATCACTTTCGAACCGGGCGGAGCTACGGGACCCACCACACATGCCGTGACTCTTCTCGCGCCTATCGTGTGACCCGACGCTCAGAATTCCTATTATAATATGTTTCCGAAAGCGGAACGGTGATTCGTGTCGAACTCATCGTGTTCCGCCATGACATAACTGGTGCCGAGCTTAAATTTCCCCGTTTTCACGCACTTTCGGCCTTTATATCACTTTATTTATATAATATTTCTTTTTTATTTTGATATCTTGTGTCATTTTCGATTTAGATGTGTTTCTTAGGCTTAAAAATACATTCACCAATGTATTGGGAGGCGGAATTTGATAATTTCTAATTAGTAAAATCGCATTTCTTCCCCGTACAACGAGCGTTTGTGATTTACTTTATTACTCCCGTGACGGTATATCATTTTTAATAAGCTTCATATCCAATGCTTCTTTAGACCGTAGGTGGAAGGATCACCATGGAGAATTCCTAAGAAAACGAAAGATCGAGCGTAAAAAGAGAATCGAGCAGCGTTGGACGGCAAAAAAAGGGGGTGCAACACGAGGACTTCCCAGGGTGTCTGTAATATCCGGGGATAATTTTTTTTTCCTTTCGTGTTACCGTTGAGTTGTACATATTCATTTGGAATTGTACAAAGTGTTGTTGTTTTGGACTGATACAATGTATATTGTATTGGAATATTTCGGGATCGAAATATTATACTTGTCGTCGGGTTAGTTTCGTCGTTTGAATGTTGGTTGGAGAATTTGGATTTTTGGCTAAGTACACTAGCCTTAACGTACGCTACATGGGTAGACTTACGTACGTTATGGGTTGAGTATTACGTACGTTATGCCTGTAAGGTTACGTACGTAATGCTTGGTAGGTGGCAGGAACCTTCCTCGTAGTCGCTTTCGGCCGGTGGGTCCCGAGCATCTTCCGATCGGATCTCACTATTGCAGTCAACGGACCCTTACGTACGTTAAGAGGCGATCTCGTGCGTAATGTAGGTCTTGTTAACGTCGTAATAAGTTCTTGTTTACGTGCGTTAAGGCCTTCGTATTTTAGTCGATCGATTCTGGATTTTTCATTACGACGTTAATGTCTTAGCATAGCGTCGTAATGCCTCTTACGTCGTTAACCTTAGTGTATAACGTCGTAATGAATTCGATCTATTTAACTTGGTTTCGTCTTTCATTTCCTCACAAACCAAAACACATTTTCTATCCCTAGAATCGTCCGTTTGGACTTGTTATTGATGTTTAGCCTCTTCCAACTCGATCTTGATCATCCTAGCTTGGATTGAAGCTTGAAGTTGGAAGCTTGTTGATGCTCCTTTGGTGTTTCGAGGCTTCTTCTTATTCTTCTTTGGTAAGCCCCCTCAATCTCTTGTTCTTCAAGTGATTTTCATGTTTTTGTTGTTGTTTTCTTCGGGTATTGTTTTATTAATGGAGTATATCATGATTCTTCATAGTTTGGATGAACTTTTGATGAAGAACATGTTGGTATAGCTTGAGGATGATTATGTTCTTGATGTTTTAGATTGTTTGGAGGTTTTAATCATGTCTAGGAAAGATTATGTTAAGATTGTTATATGATTAACATAGTCTTGAGATGATTATTATTGTTGGTGGTGTTCTTGTAAGATTTTAACCATTTTAGTAAGGATTTATGATGATCCAGGAGGTGATTATCATAATTTGAAAATGGTTGAGTGAATCTTGTTGTTTAATCCGAATTCGTGATGCATTGATGAAGGATTTTTGTTTCAGACATCATGATTATTGAGTGGATGATGTTCCTGGGGTGATAATGATAATATTGATAATATTATCATTGTAGGAGGATCAATTTGATGATATTGGTGATATTATCATCTTGAGATGATTGTCTTGATGATTGTTCTTAAGTGAATCTTGTTGAATGGATTTCACAAGTGTTAAGAACGTAATGATCATGTTAATTAATCATCGAGGTGTTGGAGGACGTTAGAATTCATAGTTGAGAACTATGATACTCGTTCGTGCGGTGTGATCGATTCGTGTTTGAATCGGACTTTGTCGTTGTCGTTATTTTCTATTGATTTTGTGTTTTTGAATGAATCGTTTTCATTCAAGATTGTTCGAGTGTTTGTGTTCGTCGGGAGGCGCCGTTCGTCGTTTCGTGCCAGGACGTTGATCGTGGAAGGACTTTCTCGCCTTTGGTTTGAGGCAAGTTTATTACTTGTACTGGTCAATGAGATTAATGTTATCATATATGTGTATGAATGTATTGTATCATTTCGAGACTTAGTCTCTTCGTGATTTGTTGATATTCGGGAATTGTTTGATGCAATACCCTTCAGTGATTATGCCAGACGTGATTGTTATTCGTTAACGGCCGGATTAAGGCATTGAGATTCTTGTTGTCGATAGCCGGTTCGCGGCATCGATGTATCGATTATTATTGTTGATGTTAATGACGTTCTGAGGCATCATTGAATCGTTATTATCGAATTGGAACTGTTGCTATGATATTGCATTGGCCGATTGAAGGCATTTGATATATTCGTTTATCATATCTGTTTCGGTGGTCGGTTTAAGACGCCGGGACATCTATTCTACCGTATCATTGGTTATCGATTAACCATTCTAAGGTAATCGATGTATTGAATTGGGATTATCGAAGATAATTCCCATCCGTTGTATCATTGGTTATCGATTAACCGTTCTAAGGTAATCGATGTATTGAATTGGGGTTATCGAAGATAATTCCCATCCGTTGCATCATTGGTTATCGATTAACCATTCTAAGGTAATCGATGTATTGAATTGGGATTATCAAAGATAACTCCCATCTTATATCGTTGGTTATCGATTGGCCGCTCTAAGGTAATCGATGTATTTAATTGGGATTATCGAAGATAATTCCCATCCGTTGTATCATTGGTTATCGATTAACCGTTCTAAGGTAATCGATGTATTGAATTGGGGTTATCGAAGATAATTCCCATCCGTTGCATCATTGGTTATCGATTAACCATTCTAAGGTAATCGATGTATTGAATTGGGATTATCAAAGATAACTCCCATCTGTTGTATCGTTGGTTATCGATTGACCGTTCTAAGGTAATCGATGTATTTAATTGGGATTATCGAAGCTAATTCCCATCCGTTGTGTCATCGTTATCGATTAACCGTTCTAAGGTAATCGACGTATTGAATTGGGACCGCCGTGGACGGTGCCCATCCATGAGTTATTGTCGTCGTGTTGGCCGACTCAAGACAGCATGCTATTATTCTTGTGAGTTTGGTAATCTTGGGATTGTTACTGTTGTGATTAATTATGTTTTGGAGACTAGTCTCGGCTAGTGCTCGATGGGTAAGCTTGGGGCTTGAACCTTCGCGGTTGGTTTCCCAACACCTACGATTCGATGAGTCACGGTCACCGGGTGATCTCATTATGGGTAAGTCTGGGGCTTGAACCTTCGCGGTTGGTTTCCCGGCACTGCGGTCAGCAGTCACGGTCATTGGATGACCTCATTGTGATACGGCTTCGTGCCGTGGCTTCGGCCCTCATTGTGATACGGCTTCGTGCCGTGGCTTCGGCCCTCATTGTGATACGGCTTCGTGCCGTGGCTTCGGCCCTCATTGTGATACGGCTTCATGCCGTGGCTTCGGCCCTCATTGATACTGACTTGGGCCGCTTTGGCTTCGGGCCATTGTGGTGATTGACGGCTTCCGGTGAGTGACATTCGGTATTATGATGATAAACGGCTTCGGGCCATTGGGTGTTAGGCCATTGTGATGTATCGGTATTCCTGGTGGAGCCTTCGGGCATTGTGATTCGTATCTATTTTAGTGTTTGGCTTGGGTTACCTTCGGGCGATGTATTGTTGTGTTCTGTATTGATGATTCGCCGTTGGGCACTTGTGTTCTAACCTGTTGAGCAGGTATTGCTTGTATTCCGTGGGCATAGTATTCCACGAATGCTCGATTCTTACTTTGGTTTGTGAGCATCTCGTATTACCATTACTATACTATTTCATTACGCCCTTTGGATGCATATCATGTTGTACATGTATTTGATAATCATTATCTGGATGGCCCGACCCGTGGCGGAACATGTTTTCATGTTTTAGGTGTTTGCGAGGAGAGAGTTGAGACACAGGGGCATGACGGTGGCGACGAGGCATTCAAGCGATACTAGTCCGAGATGTTTTGGTGTTCATGTCAGTCAGGCAGTTGGAGTACTCCAGTTTTGTTCAGTCTTTGTCATTATGTATTATCCGAGCAAGGCTCGTGGATGTTGTTGTATTTTATTTTGGCCATGTAGGCCCACTGTTGTCATTGAAATTCCATATCGGAATATTGTGTTGGGTGTCAGTGTAGGGATTGTGATTCCCCTTTCGGTCGGTTTGTTGTATTTTAGTCATGTTCGCCTGGTGGATCTCCTGGTGTGGGGTCCACGGCACTGTAATAACCCAATGGGATTTGGGGGTGTTACAGAAGATGGTATCGGAGCGTTGGGTTGTGAGATACCCTGATATGTGAGTTATGCGGTTCTACCGACGCGGTAGTAGTGAACTGTCAGGTTATGACAATCTGGACAGTCGGGTTTTGTGAGTCGTGGTAATTGGACGACTGTATGAGTCATTCTTTCATCAAGCCGTCATCGGTGAATACTAGTATCGCAAGACCTCGAAGCTTCGTATGACCTGTGTAAGGACTCGATTCTCTTGTATGTTCATACATTCATTATGCCATTGATTATATATGTTTTGTTGAAATCTTTATGTAACATTGTTTTACGACCCATTCATGATTAATTGCTTTTGAGTGTGTCGGATCAGTATTAGCTATAATTAACATGTTTGAAGTGATTGTTTATTTGTTAAGTATATATATTCGTATTTGGCTAATGACATAGCATTGGGGATTAGCCGTTGAGGCATATTTGAGCTTTGTTCATGATCGAGCGTTATTCTTTCAGTATGGAAAGAAGAAACCGAGGATGTGGCAGAGGGGGTAAAGTCTGCGGAGCAGGCCGAAACCCAGAACCTCGTGATTATGCGCGTGCGGATGCCGAGAGGATCGAATTCAGCCGGAGATGTGACTTATGCGACCGGTTCCCCTTCTAACGTCATACTCGAGGAGTCGACCAGACCGAGAGTGATCACATCGACCCTTACTTGCTTATGAGGGGCATGATGACCCAGATGACTCGAATGACGCGAGATAATGGAAACCATACGAGACCTCGGTGGTACGTGGTCCACCGCAGCGAGGATCCCAGTGCCGTTTTATGGGCAGTCCGAGAGAGTGAGTCGATTATCGGCGACATCTCTCGTCGAGGCCGCCTATTTTTGAGGTTCGTCGGAACCGGTGATATTGTTCATTGGCTTGAACATTTTGATAAACTCTTCGACATGGTTCGGTGTCCTAAGAGAGTAAGGTGGCGATGGCGGCTTACTATTTGAGTAAAGGCGCTTATTCTTGGTGGCTTTGTGAAACCCACCGATCGTGATTGTGCTTGGAGCGAGTTTAAGACTCTCATGTTAGAGAGGTATTATCCGCTCCACTTCGTCAAGCAGTGTCGGAGGTTTTGAACCCCGAATCAAGTCGAGGACGAGGGTGTTATTGTTATTGCGGAGAAGTTTGGGGACTCCTTGATTTGCTTCATCTGTTATCCGTGCGAGGCGGATAAGATCAAGTATTTTAGCAAGAGGTTGAACCCGCTTGAGGATGCGGTTGTTCAACTATAATTGCAATTCACTTGGTGAATTCATCGAGAAGGCTCTTGGAGTAGAGCTTTTGATCAAGGAGCTTGCTCGGAAGAACCCTTCGATTTCTTAGGTGAGAGGACTAGGATACCGGTTCGTTCGAAGGACATCGGGCTCCGACGTCCAAGAGGTCGCCTTCTAGTCGTCTTCGTCTTTGAAATCATCTTCTTCTCGTGACGAGTTCGATTGTTTGCTTTAATTGTGATTATTGAGGCACGTTAGCACCGTTATCTTGTGCCCGACTATTGTTTGTTTTACGTGTGGGAAGCCGGGACACCTTCGAAATCTGCGGGAGTTCTAGTGCCGGTAGATCTCAAGGAAGCTCACGGGCCTCGAGAGATTTTGTTGCTTGATCCGTACTCCATCCAAGGGGTCATATCGGGCTTGGGAGCCGGAGGTATGGACACTCGAGGAGGAGCGGCGAGCTCAGATATGGGTCTTCCTCGAGTCGATGATATCGATGAGTTCGATTAACCGGAGGGTGTTGATTTGGGATATATTTGAGATGTAGTTTTGATTTGTATTTTCCTTGTTTGATATTTGACTCAGTCTGTATTGTAACGTTGTGGTTGTGAACCATTTATTACTGATCTATCTTGTTATGATAGCTTCTAAGAATCTTGAGATTTGAGGTCGTGTGATGTGTTTTTCCTTCCTCTTTGGTGTTATACCCGAGATTTTGTAATAATCTGGGTAATTGTTCATTTCAATCCGAGACGCCGAGTCGTGAGGACTTGGGTGTGCAGTTGATATGGTCCCGAGGACCACATATGCGTTGTTATTTTCCTTTTTGTGGCATGAGTCAGTGTTTGCTTGAGCGTTTAATGCTGATGAGAACGGGGGAGTGTACACCGATGATTATAGACATGTACAATGGGCGGCACCCACGGGGTGTACGCCGGTGTTACTAGTCATGCAATTGGTACGACTTCCTGGCTGATCTCTAGCGGGAGAGTTATGTTTCGGCTGATCTCGCAGTTGGTTGAGTGTTTTTATCCCTTGTTTTTCGCCGTGTTCGGGCAGAGGAGACGCGGGAACCCGTGGGGTTGGCCCGATTACTCAGCGACGGTTCATGATGAGGAGTATTCCTGGAGATGTTGTTTTCTTATCCTGATGGATAGTTCGTGCCCCGTGTTTTTGCACCCTCAGTTTCGGGGACGAAACTCTTTTTAAGGGGGGGAGTATGTAATATCCGGGGATAATTTTTTTTCCTTTCGTGTTACCGTTGAGTTGTACATATTCATTTGGAATTGTACAAAGTGTTGTTGTTTTGGACTGATACAATGTATATTGTATTGGAATATTTCGGGATCGAAATATTATACTTGTCGTCGGGTTAGTTTCGTCGTTTGAATGTCGGTTGGAGAATTTGGATTTTTGGCTAAGTACACTAGCCTTAACGTACGCTACATGGGTAGACTTACGTACGTTATGGGTTGAGTATTACGTACGTTATGCCTGTAAGGTTACGTACGTAATGCTTGGTAGGTGGCAGGAACCTTCCTCGTAGTCGCTTTCGGTCGGTGGGTCCCGAGCATCTTCCGATCGGATCTCACTATTGCAGTCAACGGACCCTTACGTACGTTAAAAGGCGAGCTCTACGTACGTAATGTAGGTCTTGTTAACATACGTAATAAGTTCTTGTTTACGTACGTTAAGGCCTTCGTATTTTAGTCGATCGATTACGGATTTTCATTACGTACGTTAATGTCTTAGCATAGCGTACGTAATGCCTCTTACGTACGTTAACCTTAGTGTATAACGTACGTAATGAATTGGTCAGTCTATTTAACTTGGTTTCGTCTTTCATTTCCTCACGAACCAAAACACATTTTCTCTCCCTAGAATCGTCCGTTTGGACTTGTTATTGATGTTTAGCCTCTTCCAACTTGATCTTGATCATCCTAGCTTGGATTGAAGCTTGAAGTTGGAAGCTTGTTGATGCTCCTTTGGTGTTTCGAGGCTTCTTCTTATTCTTCTTTGGTAAGCCCCTTCAATCTCTTGTTCTTCAAGTGATTTTCATGTTTTTGTTGTTGTTTTCTTCGGGTATTGTTTTATTAATGGAGTATATCATGATTCTTCATAGTTTGGATGAACTTTTGATGAAGAACATGTTGGTATAGCTTGAGGATGATTATGTTCTTGATGTTTTAGATTGTTTGGAGGTTTTAATCATGTCTAGGAAAGATTATGTTAAGATTGTTATATGATTAACATAGTCTTGGGATGATTTTTATTGTTGGTGGTGTTCTTGTAAGATTTTAACCATTTTAGTAAGGATTTATGATGATCCAGGAGGTGATTATCATAATTTGAAAATGGTTGAGTGAATCTTGTTGTTTAATCCGAATTCGTGATGCATTGATGAAGGATTTTTGTTTCAGACATCATGATTATTGAGTGGATGATGTTCTTGGGGTGATAATGATAATATTGATAATATTATCATTGTAGGAGGATCAATTTGATGATATTGGTGATATTATCATCTTGAGATGATTGTCTTGATGATTGTTCTTAAGTGAATCTTGTTGAATGGATTTCACAAGTGTTAAGAACGTAATGATCATGTTAATTGATCATCGAGGTGTTGGAGGACGTTAGAATTCATAGTTGAGAACTATGATACTCGTTAAATGCGGTGTGATCGATTCGTGTTTGAATCGGACTTTGTCCTTGTCGTTATTTTCTATTGATTTTGTGTTTTTGAATGAATCGTTTTCATTCAAGGTTGTTCGAGTGTTTGTGTTCGTCGGGAGGCGCCGTTCGTCGTTTCGTGCCGGGCGTTGATCGTGGAAGGACTTTCTCGCCTTTGGTTTGAGGCAAGTTTTATACTTGTCTTTGGTCAATGAGATTAATGTTATCATATATGTGTATGAATGTATTGTATCATTTCGAGACTTAGTCTCTTCGTGATTTGTTGATATTCGGGAATTGTTTGATGCAATACTCTTGATGATTATGCAGACGTGATTGTTATTCGTTAACGGCGGATTAAGGCATTGAGATTCTTGTTGTCGATAGCGGTTCGCGGCATCGATGTATCGATTATTATTGTTGATGTTAATGACGTTACGAGGCATCGTTGAATCGTTATTATCGAATTGGAAGCTATTGCTATGATATTGCATTGGCGATTGAAGGCATTTGATATATTCGTTTATCATATACATTTGGTGGTCGGTTTAAGGCGGGACATCTATTCTACCGTATCATTGGTTATCGATTAACCATTCTAAGGTAATCGATGTATTGAATTGGGATTATCAAGATAATTCCCATCCGTTGTATCATTGGTTATCGATTAACCGTTCTAAGGTAATCGATGTATTGAATTAGGTTTATCAAGATAATTCCCATCCGTTGCATCATTGGTTATCGATTAACCATTCTAAGGTAATCGATGTATTGAATTGGGATTATCAAAGATAACTCCCATCTGTTGTATCGTTGGTTATCGATTGACCGTTCTAAGGTAATCGATGTATTTAATTGGGATTATCGAAGATAATTCCCATCCGTTGTATCATTGGTTATCGATTAACCGTTCTAAGGTAATCGATGTATTGAATTGGGGTTATCGAAGATAATTCCCATCCGTTGCATCATTGGTTATCGATTAACCATTCTAAGGTAATCGATGTATTGAATTGGGATTATCAAATATAACTCCCATCTGTTGTATCGTTGGTTATCGATTGACCGTTCTCAGGTAATCGATGTATTTAATTGGGATTATCGAAGCTAATTCCCATCCGTTGTGTCATCGTTATCGATTAACCGTTCTAAGGTAATCGACGTATTGAATTGGGACCGCCGTGGACGGTGCCCATCCATGAGTTATTGTCGTCGTGTTGGCCGACTCAAGACAGCATGCTATTATTCTTGTGAGTTTGGTAATCTTGGGATTGTTACTGTTGTGATTAATTATGTTTTGGAGACTAGTCTCGGCTAGTGCTCGATGGGTAAGCTTGGGGCTTGAACCTTCGCGGTTGGTTTCCCAACACCTACAGTTCAGTAGGTCACGGTCACTGGGTGATCTCATTATGGGTAAGTCTGGGGCTTGAACCTTCGCGGTTGGTTTCCCGGCCTGCACTAACAGTCACGGTCATTGGATGACCTCATTGTGATACGGCTTCGTGCGTGGCCCGGCCCTCATTGTGATACGGCTTCGTGCGTGGCCCGGCCCTCATTGTGATACGGCTTCGTGCCGTGGCCCGGCCCTCATTGTGATACGGCTTCATGCGTGGCCCGGCCCTCATTGATCTGACTTGAAATTTGTTTGGTTTCGGGCCATTGTGGTGATTGACAGCTTCGGCTGAGTGACATTCAGGGTATTATGATGATAAACATCTTCGGGCTGTTCGGCTGTTAGGCCATTGTGATGTATCGGTATTCCTGGTGGAGCCTTCGGGCATTGTGATTCGTATCTATTTTAGTGTTTGGCTTGGGTTACCTTCGGGCGATGTATTGTTGTGTTCTGTATTGATGATTCGCCGTTGGGCACTTGTGTTCTAACCTGTTGAGCAGGTATTGCTTGTATTCCGTGGGCATAGTATTCCACGAATGCTCGATTCTTACTTTGGTTTGTGAGCATCTCGTATTACCATTACTATACTATTTCATTCTGCCCTTTGGATGCATATCATGTTGTACATGTATTTGATAATCATTATCTGGATGGTGACCCGTGGCGGAACATGTTTTCATGTTTTAGGTGTTTGCGAGGAGAGAGTTGAGACACGGGGGCATGACGGTGGCGGCAGGCATTCAAGCGATACTAGTCCGAGATGTTTTGGTGTTCATGTCGATCGGGCGGTTGGAGTACTCCATTTTTGTTCGATCTTTGTCATTATGTATTATCGAGCAAGGCTCGTGGATGTTGTTGTATTTTATTTTGGCCATGTAGGCCACTGTTGTCATTGAAATTCCATATCGGAATATTGTGTTGGAGTGTCGGTGTAGGGATTGTGATTCCCCTTTCGGTCGGTTTGTTGTATTTTAGTCATGTTCTTTGGTGGATCTCCTGGTGTGGGGTCCACGGCACTGTAATAACCCAATGGGATTTGGGGGTGTTACAGAAGATGGTATCGGAGCGTTGGGTTGTGAGATACCCTGATATGTGAGTTATGCGGTTCTACCGACGCGGTAGTAGTGAACTGTCAGGTTATGACAATCTGGACAGTCGGGTTTTGTGAGTCGTGGTAATTGGACGACTGTATGAGTCATTCTTTCATCAAGTCATCATCGGTGAAGACTAGTATCGCAAGACCTCGAAGCTTCGTATGACCTGTGTAAGGACTCGATTCTCTTGTATGTTCATACATTCATTATGCAAGTGATTATATATGTTTTGTTGAAATCTTTATGTAACATTGTTTTACGACCCATTCATGATTAATTGCTTTTGAGTGTGTCGGATCAGTATTAGCTATAATTAACATGTTTGAAGTGATTGTTTATTTGTTGAGTATATATATTCGTATTTGGCTATTGACATAGCATTGGGGATTAGCCGTTGAGGCATATTTGAGCTTTGTTCATGATCGAGCGTTATTCTTTCAGTATGGAAAGAAGAAACCGAGGATGTGGCAGAGGGGGTAAAGTCTGCGGAGCAGGCCGAAACCCAGAACCTCGTGATTATGCGCGTGCGGATGCGAGAGGATCGGAATTCAGCCGGAGATGTGACTTATGCGGCCGGTTCCCCTTCGAACGTCATACTCGAGGAGTCGACCCGGAGAGTGATCACATCGACCCTTACTTGCTTATGAGGGCATGATGACCCGGATGACTCGAATGACGCAGATAATGGAAACCATACGAGACCTCGGTGGTACGTGGTCCACGCGGCGAGGATCCCAGTGCCGTTTTATGGGCAGATCCAGAGAGTGAGTCGGATTATCGGCGACATCTCTCGTCGGAGCCGCCTATTTTGAGGTTCGTCGGAACCGGTGATATTGTTCATTGGCTTGAACATTTTGATAAACTCTTCGACATGGTTCGGTGTCCTAAGAGAGTAAGGTGGCGATGGCGGCTTACTATTTGAGTAAAGGCGCTTATTCTTGGTGGCTTTCTGTGAAACCCACCGATCGTGATTGTGCTTGGAGCGAGTTTAAGACTCTCATGTTAGAGAGGTATTATCCGGCTCCACTTCGTGAAGCCAAGTGTCAGAGGTTTTGAACCCCGAATCCGTCGAGGACGAGGGTGTTATTGTTATTGCGGAGAAGTTTCGGGGACTCCTTCGTTTGCTTCATCCATTATCCGTCCGAGGCGGATAAGATCAAGTATTTTAGCAAGAGGTTGAACCCGCAGTTGAGGATGCAGTTGTTCAACCATAATTGCAATTCACTTGGTGAATTCATCGAGAAGGCTCTTGGAGCAGAGCTTTTGATCAAGGAGCTTGCTCGGAAGAACCCTTGATTTCTTAGGTGAGAGGACTAGGATACCGGTTCATTCAGAAGGACATCGGGCTCCGACGTCCAAGAGGTCGTCTTCTAGTCGTCTTCGTGCTGGGAAATCATCTTCTTCTCTGGTGACGAGTTCGACTGTTGTTTGCTTTAATTGTGATTCAGCGGGGCATGTTAGCACCCGTTGTCTTGTGCCGACTATTGTTTGTTTTCTGTGTGGGAAGCCGGGACACCTTCGAAATCTGCGGGAGTTCTAGTGCCGGTAGATCTCAAGGAAGCTCACGGGCCTCGAGAGATTTTGTTGCTTCATCCGTACTCCATCCAAGGGGTCATATCGGGCTTCGGGAGCCGAGGTATGGACACTCGAGGAGGCGGCGAGCTCGGTTGGGTCTTCCTCGAGTCGATGAGATCGATGAGTTCGATGACCGGAGGGTGTTGATTTCGGATATATTTGAGATGTAGTTTTGATTTGTATTTTCCTTGTTTGATATTTGACTCAGTCTGTATTGTAACGTTGTGGTTGTGAACCATTTATTACTGATCTATCTTGTTATGATAGCTTCTAAGAATCTTGAGATTTGAGGTCGTGTGATGTGTTTTTCCTTCCTCTTTGGTGTTATACCCGAGATTTTGTAATAATCTGGGTAATTGTTCATTTCAATCCGAGACGCCGAGTCGTGAGGACTTGGGTGTGCAGTTGATATGGTCCCGAGGACCACATATGCGTTGTTATTTTCCTTTTTGTGGCATGAGTCAGTGTTTGCTTGAGCGTTTAATGCTGAAGAGAACGGGGGAGTGTACACCGATGATTATAGACATGTACAATGGGCGGCACCCACGGGGTGTGTACGCCGGTGTTACTAGTCATGCAATTGGTACGACTTCCTGGCTGATCTCTAGCGGGAGAGTTATGTTTCGGCTGATCTCGCAGTTGGTTGAGTGTTTTTATCCCTTGTTTTTCGCCGTGTTCGGGCAGAGGAGACGCGGGAACCCGTGGGGTTGGCCCGATTACTCGAGCGGCGGTTCGCAGTGAGGAGTATTCCTGGAGATGTTGTTTTCTTATCCTGATGGATAGTTCGTGCCCCGTGTTTTTGCACCACGAGTTTGAGGACAAAACTCTTTTAAGGGGGAGTATGTAATATCAGGATAATTTTTTTCCTTTCGTGTTCTGTTGAGTTGTACATATTCATTTGGAATTGTACAAAGTGTTGTTGTTTTGGTGATACAATGTATATTGTATTGGAATATTCGGGATCGAAATATTATACTTGTCGTCGGAGTTAGTTTCGTCGTTTGAATGTTGGTTGGAGAATTTGGATTTTTGGCTAAGTACACTAGCCTTAACGTATGCTACATGGGTAGACTTACGTGCGTTATGGGTTGAGTATTACGTGCGTTATGCACAGTAAGGTTACGTACGTAATGCTTGGTAGGTGGCGTGAACCTTCCTCGTAGTCGCTTTCGGCGGTGGGTCGAGCATCTTCCGATCGGATCTCACTATTGCGATCAGCAGACCCTTACGTGCGTTAAGAGGCGAGCTCTCGTGCGTAATGTAGGTCTTGTTAACGCGTCGTAATAAGTTCTTGTTTAAATGCGTTAAGGCCTTGAATTTTAGTCGATCGATTACGGATTTTTCATTACGTACGTTAATGTCTTAGCATAGCGTACGTAATGCCTCTTACGTACGTTAACCTTAGTGTATAACGTACGTAATGAATTGGTCAGTCTATTTAACTTGGTTTCGTCTTTCATTTCCTCACGAACCAAAACACATTTTCTCTCCCTAGAATCGTCCGTTTGGACTTGTTATTGATGTTTAGCCTCTTCCAACTCGATCTTGATCATCCTAGCTTGGATTGAAGCTTGAAGTTGGAAGCTTGTTGATGCTCCTTTGGTGTTTCGAGGCTTCTTCTTATTCTTCTTTGGTAAGCCCCCTCAATCTCTTGTTCTTCAAGTGATTTTCATGTTTTTGTTGTCGTTTTCTTCGGGTATTGTTTTATTAATGGAGTATATCATGATTCTTCATAGTTTGGATGAACTTTTGATGAAGAACATGTTGGTATAGCTTGAGGATGATTATGTTCTTGATGTTTTAGATTGTTTGGAGGTTTTAATCATGTCTAGGAAAGATTATGTTAAGATTGTTATATGATTAACATAGTCTTGAGATGATTATTATTGTTGGTGGTGTTCTTGTAAGATTTTAACCATTTTAGTAAGGATTTATGATGATCCAGGAGGTGATTATCATAATTTGAAAATGGTTGAGTGAATCTTGTTGTTTAATCCGAATTCGTGATGCATTGATGAAGGATTTTTGTTTCAGACATCATGATTATTGAGTGGATGATGTTCTTGGGGTGATAATGATAATATTGATAATATTATCATTGTAGGAGGATCAATTTGATGATATTGGTGATATTATCATCTTGAGATGATTGTCTTGATGATTGTTCTTAAGTGAATCTTGTTGAATGGATTTCACAAGTGTTAAGAACGTAATGATCATGTTAATTGATCATCGAGGTGTTGGAGGACGTTAGAATTCATAGTTGAGAACTATGATACTCGTTCGTGCGGTGTGATCGATTCGTGTTTGAATCGGACTTTGTCCTTGTCGTTATTTTCTATTGATTTTGTGTTTTTGAATGAATCGTTTTCATTCAAGGTTGTTCGAGTGTTTGTGTTCGTCGGGAGGCGCCGTTCGTCGTTTCGTGCCAGGACGTTGATCGTGGAAGGACTTTCTCGCCTTTGGTTTGAGGCAAGTTTTATACTTGTACTGGTCAATGAGATTAATGTTATCATATATGTGTATGAATGTATTGTATCATTTCGAGACTTAGTCTCTTCGTGATTTGTTGATATTCGGGAATTGTTTGATGCAATACCCTTCGGTGATTATGCCAGACGTGATTGTTATTCGTTAACGGCCGGATTAAGGCATTGAGATTCTTGTTGTCGATAGCCGGTTCGCGGCATCGATGTATCGATTATTATTGTTGACGTTAATGACGTTCTGAGGCATCGTTGAATCGTTATTATCGAATTGGAACTGTTGCTATGATATTGCATTGGCCGATTGAAGGCATTTGATATATTCGTTTATCATATCTGTTTCGGTGGTCGGTTTAAGACGCCGGGACATCTATTCTACCGTATCATTGGTTATCGATTAACCATTCTAAGGTAATCGATGTATTGAATTGGGATTATCGAAGATAATTCCCATCCGTTGTATCATTGGTTATCCATTAACCGTTCTAAGGTAATCGATGTATTGAATTGGGGTTATCGAAGATAATTCCCATCCGTTGCATCATTGGTTATCGATTAACCATTCTAAGGTAATCGATGTATTGAATTGGGATTATCAAAGATAACTCCCATCTGTTGTATCGTTGGTTATCGATTGACCGTTCTAAGGTAATCGATGTATTTAATTGGGATTATCGAAGATAATTCCCATCCGTTGTATCATTGGTTATCGATTAACCGTTCTAAGGTAATCGATGTATTGAATTGGGGTTATCGAAGATAATTCCCATCCGTTGCATCATTGGTTATCGATTAACCATTCTAAGGTAATCGATGTATTGAATTGGGATTATCAAAGATAACTCCCATCTGTTGTATCGTTGGTTATCGATTGGCCGTTCTAAGGTAATCGATGTATTTAATGGGATTATCGAAGCTAATTCCCATCCGTTGTGTCATCGTTATCGATTAAGCTGTTCTAAGGTAATCGGCGTATTGAATTGGGACCGGCGTGGGCGGTGCCCATCCATGAGTTATTGTCGTCGTGTTGGCCGACTCAAGGCGACATGCTATTATTCTTGTGAGTTTGGTAATCTTGGGATTATTCTTGTTGTGATTAATTATGTTTTGGAGACTAGTCTCGCTCTTGCTCGATGGGTAAGCTTGGGGCTTGAACCTTCGCGGTTGGTTTCCCAACACCTACGATTCGATGGAGTCACGGTCACCGGGTGATCTCATTATGGGTAAGTCGGGGCTTGAACCTTCGCGGTTGGTTTCCCGGCTGCAATTCGAGTCACGGTCATTGGATGACCTCATTGTGATACGGCCGTGCGGTGGCCCGGCCCTCATTGTGATACGGCCGTGCCGTGGCCGGCCCTCATTGTGATACGGCCGTGCGTGGCCCGGCCCTCATTGTGATACGGCTTCATGCCGTGGCTTCGGCCCTCATTGATCTGACTTGAGTGTTTTGGCTTCGGGCCATTGTGGTGATTAATGACTTGGTGAGTGACATTCGTGGTATTATGATAATAAACAAGCGGCTTGGTACATTGGGTTAGGCCATTGTGATGTATCGGTATTCCTGGTGGAGCCTTCGGGCATTGTGATTCGTATCTATTTTAGTGTTTGGCTTGGGTTACCTTCGGGCGATGTATTGTTGTGTTCTGTATTGATGATTCGCCGTTGGGCACTTGTGTTCTAACCTGTTGAGCAGGTATTGCTTGTATGCCGTGGGCATAGTATTCCACGAATGCTCGATTCTTACTTTGGTTTGTGAGCATCTCGTATTACCATTACTATACTATTTCATTCTGCCCTTTGGATGCATATCATGTTGTACATGTATTTGATAATCATTATCTGGATGACTGACCCCGTGGGGGCGGAACATGTTTTCATGTTTTAGGTGTTTGCGAGGAGAGAGTTGAGACACAGGGGCATGACGGTGGCGACGAGGCATTCAAGCGATACTAGTCCGAGATGTTTTGGTGTTCATGTAGATCGAGCGGTTGGAGTACTCCAGTTTTGTTCAGTCTTTGTCATTATGTATTATCCGAGCAAGGCTCGTGGATGTTGTTGTATTTTATTTTGGCCATGTAGGCCCACTGTTGTCATTGAAATTCCATATCGGAATATTGTGTTGGGTGTCAGTGTAGGGATTGTGATTCCCCTTTCGGTCGGTTTGTTGTATTTTAGTCATGTTCGCCTGGTGGATCTCCTGGTGTGGGGTCCACGGCACTGTAATAACCCAATAGGATTTGGGGGTGTTACAGAAGATGGTATCGGAGCGTTGGGTTGTGAGATACCCTGATATGTGAGTTATGCGGTTCTACTGACGCGGTAGTAGTGAACTGTCAGGTTATGACAATCTGGACAGTCGGGTTTTGTGAGTCGTGGTAATTGGACGACTGTATGGGTCATTATTTCATCAAGTCGTCATCGGTGAAGACTAGTATCGCAAGACCTCGAAGCTTCGTATGACCTGTGTAAGGACTCGATTCTCTTGTATGTTCATACATTCATTATGCCATTGATTATATATGTTTTGTTGAAATCTTTATGTAACATTGTTTTACGACCCATTCATGATTAATTGCTTTTGAGTGTGTCGGATCAGTATTAGCTATAATTAACATGTTTGAAGTGATTGTTTATTTGTTGAGTATATATATTCGTATTTGGCTATTGACATAGCATTGGGGATTAGCCGTTGAGGCATATTTGAGCTTTGTTCATGATCGAGCGTTATTCTTTCAGTATGGAAAGAAGAAACCGAGGATGTGGCAGAGGGGGTAAAGTCTGCGGAGCAGGCCGAAACCCAGAACCTCGTGATTATGCGCGTGCGGATGCCGAGAGGGATCAGAATTCAGCCGGAGATGTGACTTATGCGACCGGTTCCCCTTCGGAACGTCATACTCGAGGAGTCGACCAGACTGAGAGTGATCACATCGACCCTTACTTGCTTATGAGGGGCATGATGACCCAGATGACTCAGATGACGCAGATAATGGAAACCATACAGACCTCAGTGGTACGTGGTCCACCGCAGCAGGGATCCCAGGTGCCGTTTTATGGACAGTCCAGGAGAGTGAGTCAGATTATCGGCGACATCTCTCGTCAGAGGCCGCCTATTTTTGAGGGTTCGTCGGAACCAGCTGATATTGTTCATTGGCTTGAACATTTTGATAAACTCTTCGACATGGTTCAGTGTCCGGAAGAGAGTAAGGTGGCAGTAGCGGCTTACTATTTGAGTAAAGGCGCTTATTCTTGGTGGCTTTTTGTGAAACCCACCGATCGTGATTGTGCTTGGAGCGAGTTTAAGACTCTCATGTTAGAGAGGTATTATCCGGCTCCACTTCGTGAAGCCAAGCTGTCAGAGGTTTTGAACCCCGAATCCGTCGAGGACGAGGGTGTTATTGTTATTGCGGAGAAGTTTCAGGGACTCCTTCAGTTTGCTTCATCATTATCCGTCTTGAGCGAGATAAGTTCAAGTATTTTAGCAAGAGGTTGAACCGCGATTGAGGATGCGATTGTTCAACCATAATTGCAATTCACTTGGTGAATTCATCGAGAAGGCTCTTGGAGCGAGCTTTTGATCAAGGAGCTTGCTCGGAAGAACCCTTGATTTCTTAGGTGAGAGGACTAGGATACCGGTTCGTTCAGAAGGACATCGGGCTCCGACGTCCAAGAGGTCGTCTTCTAGTCGTCTTCGTGCTGGGAAATCATCTTCTTCTCCGGCGACGAGTTCGACTGTTGTTTGCTTTAATTGTGATTCAGCGGGGCACGTTAGCACCCGTTGTACTGTGCTAGCTATTGTTTGTTTTCTGTGTGGGAAGCCGGGACACCTTCAGAAATACTGCAGGAGTTCTAGTGCCAGTAGATCTCAAGGAAGTTCACGGGCCTCGAGAGATTTTGTTGCTTCAGTCCGTACTCCATCCAAGGGCTCATATCGGGCTTCGGGAGCCAGAGGTATGGACACTCGAGGAGGAGCGGCGAGCTCAGATTTGGGTCTTCCTCGAGTCGATGAGATCGATGAGTTCGATGACCCGGAGGGTGTTGATTTTGGATATATTTGAGATGTAGTTTTGATTTGTATTTTCCTTGTTTGATATTTGACTCAGTCTGTATTGTAACGTTGTGGTTGTGAACCATTTATTACTGATCTATCTTGTTATGATAGCTTCTAAGAATCTTGAGATTTGAGGTCGTGTGATGTGTTTTTCCTTCCTCTTTGGTGTTATACCCGAGATTTTGTAATAATCTGGGTAATTGTTCATTTCAATCCGAGACGCCGAGTCGTGAGGACTTGGGTGTGCAGTTGATATGGTCCCGAGGACCACATATGCGTTGTTATTTTCCTTTTTGTGGCATGAGTCAGTGTTTGCTTGAGCGTTTAATGCTGATGAGAACGGGGGAGTGTACACCGATGATTATAGACATGTACAATGGGCGGCACCCGCGGGGTGTTTACGCCGGTGCTACTAGTCATGCAATTGGTACGACTTCCTGGCTGATCTCTAGCGGGAGAGTTATGTTTCGGCTGATCTCGCAGTTGGTTGAGTGTTTTTATCCCTTGTTTTTCACCGTGTTCGGGCAGAGGAGACGCGGGAACCCGTGGGGTTGGCCCGATTACTCAGGCGAAGCGGTTCGCAGTGAGGAGTATTCCTGGAGATGTTGTTTTCTTATCCTGATGGATAGTTCGTGCCCCGTGTTTTTGCACCCTGAGTTTCGGGGACGAAACTCTTTTTAAGGGGGGGAGTATGTAATATCCGGGGATAATTTTTTTTTTCCTTTCGTGTTACCGTTGAGTTGTACATATTCATTTGGAATTGTACAAAGTGTTGTTGTTTTGGACTGATACAATGTATATTGTATTGGAATATTTCGGGATCGAAATATTATACTTGTCGTCGGGTTAGTTTCGTCGTTTGAATGTTGGTTGGAGAATTTGGATTTTTGGCTAAGTACACTAGCCTTAACGTATGCTACATGGGTAGACTTACGTACGTTATGGGTTGAGTATTACGTACGTTATGCCTGTAAGGTTACGTACGTAATGCTTGGTAGGTGGCAGGAACCTTCCTCGTAGTCACTTTCGGCCGGTGGGTCCCGAGCATCTTCCGATCGGATCTCACTATTGCAGTCAACGGACCCTTACGTACGTTAAGAGGCGAGCTCGTGCGTAATGTAGGTCTTGTTAACGTCGTAATAAGTTCTTGTTTACGTGCGTTAAGGCCTTCGTATTTTAGTCGATCGATTCTGGATTTTCATTACGTACGTTAATGTCTTAGCATAGCGTCGTAATGCCTCTTACGTCGTTAACCTTAGTGTATAACGTCGTAATGAATTGGTCGATCTATTTAACTTGGTTTCGTCTTTCATTTCCTCACGAACCAAAACACATTTCTCTCCCTAGAATCGTCCGTTTGGACTTGTTATTGATGTTTAGCCTCTTCCAACTCGATCTTGATCATCCTAGCACGGATTGAAGCTTGAAGTTGGAAGCTTGTTGATGCTCCTTTGGTGTTTGAGGCTTCTTCTTATTCTTCTTTGGTAAGCCCCTCAATCTCTTGTTCTTCAAGTGATTTTCATGTTTTGTTGTTGTTTTCTTCGGGTATTGTTTTATTAATGGAGTATATCATGATTCTTCATAGTTTGGATGAACTTTTGATGAAGAACATGTTGGTATAGCTTGAGGATGATTATGTTCTTGATGTTTTAGATTGTTTGGAGGTTTTAATCATGTCTAGGAAAGATTATGTTAAGATTGTTATATGATTAACATAGTCTTGAGATGATTATTATTGTTGGTGGTGTTCTTGTAAGATTTTAACCATTTTAGTAAGGATTTATGATGATCCAGGAGGTGATTATCATAATTTGAAAATGGTTGAGTGAATCTTGTTGTTTAATCCGAATTCGTGATGCATTGATGAAGGATTTTTGTTTGAACATCATGATTATTGAGTGGATGATGTTCTTGGGGTGATAATGATAATATTGATAATATTATCATTGTAGGAAGGATCAATTTGATGATATTGGTGATATTATCATCTTGAGATGATTGTCTTGATGATTGTTCTTAAGTGAATCTTGTTGAATGGATTTCACAAGTGTTAAGAACGTAATGATCATGTTAATTGATCATCGAGGTGTTGGAGGGCGTTAGAATTCATAGTTGAGAACTATGATACTCGTTCGCGGTGTGATCGATTCGTGTTTGAATCGGACTTTGTCCTTGTTATTTTCTATTGATTTTGTGTTTTTGAATGAATCGTTTTCATTCAAGGTTGTTCAGTGTTTGTGTTCGTCGGGAGGCGCCGTTAAATCGTTTCGTGCCGGGACGTTGATCGTGGAAGGACTTTCGCCTTCGGTTTGAGGCAAGTTTTATACTTATCTTTGGTCAATGAGATTAATGTTATCATATATGTGTATGAATGTATTGTATCATTTCGAGACTTAGTCTCTTCGTGATTTGTTGATATTCGGGAATTGTTTGATGCAATACCCTTCGGTGATTATGCCGGACGTGATTGTTATTCGTTAACGGCGGATTAAGGCATTGAGATTCTTGTTGTCGATAGCGGTTCGCGGCATCGATGTATCGATTATTATTGTTGACGTTAATGGCGTTACGAGGCATCGTTGAATCGTTATTATCGAATTGGGCTATTGCTATGATATTGCATTGGCGATTGAAGGCATTTGATATATTCGTTTATCATATCTGTTTCGGTGGTCGGTTTAAGGCAGGACATCTATTCTACCGTATCATTGGTTATCGATTAACCATTCTAAGGTAATCGATGTATTGAATTGGGATTATCGAAGATAATTCCCATCCGTTGTATCATTGGTTATCGATTAACCGTTCTAAGGTAATCGATGTATTGAATTGGGTTTATCGAAGATAATTCCCATCCGTTGCATCATTGGTTATCGATTAACCATTCTAAGGTAATCGATGTATTGAATTGGGATTATCAAAGATAACTCCCATCTGTTGTATCGTTGGTTATCGATTGACCGTTCTAAGGTAATCGATGTATTTAATTGGGATTATCGAAGATAATTCCCATCCGTTGTATCATTGGTTATCGATTAACCGTTCTAAGGTAATCGATGTATTGAATTGGGGTTATCGAAGATAATTCCCATCCGTTGCATCATTGGTTATCGATTAACCATTCTAAGGTAATCGATGTATTGAATTGGGATTATCAAAGATAACTCCCATCTGTTGTATCGTTGGTTATCGATTGACCGTTCTAAGGTAATCGATGTATTTAATTGGGATTATCGAAGCTAATTCCCATCCGTTGTGTCATCGTTATCGATTAACCGTTCTAAGGTAATCGACGTATTGAATTGGGACCGCCATGGACGGTGCCCATCCATGAGTTATTGTCGTCGTGTTGGCCGACTCAAGACAGCATGCTATTATTCTTGTGAGTTTGGTAATCTTAGGATTGTTACTGTTGTGGTTAATTATGTTTTGGAGACTAGTCTCGGCTAGTGCTCGATGGGTAAGCTTGGGGCTTGAACCTTCGCGGTTGGTTTCCCAACACCTACAGTTCAGTAGGTCACGGTCACTGGGTGATCTCATTATGGGTAAGTCTGGGGCTTGAACCTTCGTGGTTGGTTTCCCAGCACTGCGGTCAGTCACGGTCATTGGATGACCTCATTGTGATACGGCTTCGTGCGTGGCCGGCCCTCATTGTGATACGGCCGTGCGTGGCCCGGCCCTCATTGTGATACGGCCGTGCGTGGCCCGGCCCTCATTGTGATACGGCTTCATGCGGTGGCAACCCTCATTGATCTGACTTAATTTGTTTGGCTTCGGGCCATTGTGGTGATTAATGACTTGGTGAGTGACATTCGGTATTATGATGATAAACGGCTTGAGTCATTGGTACATTAGGCCATTGTGATGTATCGGTATTCCTGGTGGAGCCTTCGGGCATTGTGATTCGTATCTATTTCAGTGTTTGGCTTGGGTTACCTTCGGGCGATGTATTTTTGTGTTCTGTATTGATGATTCGCCGTTGGGCACTTGTGTTCTAACCTGTTGAGCAGGTATTGCTTGTATGCCGTGGGCATAATATTCCACGAATGCTCAATTCTTACTTTGGTTTGTGAGCATCTCGTATTACCATTACTATACTATTTCATTCTGCCCTTTGGATGTATATCATGTTGTACATGTATTTGATAATCATTATCTGGATGACTTACCCCGTGGGGGCGGAACATGTTTTCATGTTTTAGGTGTTTGCGAGGAGAGAGTTGAGACACAGGGGCATGACGGTGGCGACGAGGCATTCAAGCGATACTAGTCCGAGATGTTTTGGTGTTCATGTCAGTCAGGCAGTTGGAGTACTCCAGTTTTGTTCAGTCTTTGTCATTATGTATTATCCGAGCAAGGCTCGTGGATGTTGTTGTATTTTATTTTGGCCATGTAGGCCCACTGTTGTCATTGAAATTCCATATCGGAATATTGTGTTGGGTGTCAGTGTAGGGATTGTGATTCCCCTTTCGGTCGGTTTGTTGTATTTTAGTCATGTTCGCCTGGTGGATCTCCTGGTGTGGGGTCCACAGCACTGTAATAACCCAATGGGATTTGGGGGTGTTACAGAAGATGGTATCGGAGCGTTGGGTTGTGAGATACCCTGATATGTGAGTTATGCGGTTCTACCGACGCGGTAGTAGTGAACTGTAGGTTATGACAATCTGGACAGTCGGGTTTTGTGAGTCGTGGTAATTGGACGACTGTATGAGTCATTCTTTCATCAAGTCGTCATCGGTGAAGACTAGTATCGCAAGACCTCGAAGCTTCGTATGACCTGTGTAATGACTCGATTCTCTTGTATGTTCATACATTCATTATGCCATTGATTATATATGTTTTGTTGAAATCTTTATGTAACATTGTTTTACGACCCATTCATGATTAATTGCTTTTGAGTGTGTCGGATCAGTATTAGCTATAATTAACATGTTTGAAGTGATTGTTTATTTGTTGAGTATATATATTCGTATTTGGCTATTGACATAGCATTGGGGATTAGCCGTTGAGGCATATTTGAGCTTTGTTCATGATCGAGCGTTATTCTTTCAGTATGGAAAGAAGAAACCGAGGATGTGGCAGAGGGGGTAAAGTCTGCGGAGCAGGCCGAAACCCAGAACCTCGTGATTATGCGCGTGCGGATGCCGAGAGGATCGGAATTCAGCCGGAGATGTGACTTATGCGACCGGTTCCCCTTCGGGCGTAATACTCGAGGAGTCGACGGTGAGTGATCACATCGACCCTTACTTGCTTATGAGGGCATGATGACCGGATGACTCGAATGACGCGAGATAATGGAAACCATACGGACCTCGGTGGTACGTGGTCCACCGCGGCGAGGATCCCAGTGCCGTTTTATGGGCAGTCGAGAGAGTGAGTCGGATTATCGGCGACATCTCTCGTCGAGGCCGCCTATTTTGAGGGTTCGTCGGAACCGGTGATATTGTTCATTGGCTTGAACATTTTGATAAACTCTTCGACATGGTTCGGTGTCCTAAGAGAGTAAGGTGGCGATAGCGGCTTACTATTTGAGTAAAGCGCTTATTCTTGGTGGCTTTCTGTGAAACCCACCGATCGTCATTGTGCTTGGAGCGAGTTTAAGACTCTCATGTTAGAGAGGTATTATCCGGCTCCACTTCGTGAAGCAAGTGTCGGAGGTTTTGAACCCGAATCCGTCGAGGACGAGGGTGTTATTGTTATTGCGGAGAAGTTTCGGGGACTCCTTGATTTGCTTCATCATTATCCGTCTTGAGGCGGATAAGATCAAGTATTTTAGCAAGAGGTTGAACCCGCAGTTGAGGATGCAGTTGTTCAACCATAATTGCAATTCACTTGGTGAATTCATCGAGAAGGCTCTTGGAGCAGAGCTTTTGATCAAGGAGCTTGCTCGGAAGAACCCTTCAGTTTCTTCCGGTGAGAGGACTAGGATACCGGTTCGTTCAGAAGGACATCGGGCTCCGACGTCCAAGAGGTCGTCTTCTAGTCGTCTTCGTGCTGGGAAATCATCTTCTTCTCCGGCGACGAGTTCGACTGTTGTTTGCTTTAATTGTGATTCAGCGGGGCACGTTAGCACCCGTTGTAGTGTGCCAGATATTGTTTGTTTTCTGTGTGGGAAGCCGGGACACCTTCAGTGTCACCCATCCTAGTACTACTCTCGCCCAAGAACGCTTAACTTCGAAGTTCTGATGGGATCCGGTGCATTAGTGCTGGTATGATCGGACACATAAGTAGAACCAAATTTTATTCTCTTATGGTAGATTCAACCCGAACTTCAAACAGCCATCACTTTCGAATCGGGCGGAGCTATGGGACCCACCACACATGCCGGCGAAGCTCTTCTCGCGCCTATCGTGTGACCCGACGCTCAGAATTCCTATTATAATATGTTTCCGAAAGCGGAACGGTGATTCGTGTCGAACTCATCGCGTTCCGCCATGACATAACTGGTCCCGAGCCTAAATTTCCCCGTTTTCACGCACTTTCGGCCTTTATATCACTTTATTTATATAATATTTCGTTTTTCTTTTGATATCTTGTGTCATTTTCGATTTAGATGTGTTTCTTAGGCTTAAAAATACATTCTCCAATGTATTGAGAGGCGGGATTTGATAATTTCTAATAAGTAAAATCGCATTTCTTCCCCGTACGACGGGCATTTGTGATTTACTTTATTACTCCCGTGACGGTATATCATTTTCAATAAGCTTCATATCCAAGGCTTCTTTAGGCCGTAGGTGGAAGGATCACCGTGGAGAATTCCTAAGAAAACGAAAAATCGAGCGTAAAAAGAGAATCGAGCAGCGTTGGACGGCAAAAAAAGGGGTGCCACACGAGGACTTCCCAGGGGGTCACCCATCCTAGTACTACTCTCGCCCAAGAACGCTTAACTTCGGAGTTCTGATGGGATCCGGTGCATTAGTGCTGGTATAATCGCACCCAGAAGTAGAACCAAATTCTATTCTCTTATGGTAGATTCGACCCGAACTTCAAACAGCCATCACTTTCGAACCGGGCGGAGCTACGGGACCCACCACACATGCCGGTGAAGCTCTTCTCGCGCCTATCGTGTGACCCGACGCTCAGAATTCCTATTATAATATGTTTCCGGAAGCGGAACGGCGATTTGTGTCGAACTCATTGCGTTCCGCCATGACATAACACATGCCGGCGAAGCTCTTCTCGCGCCCATCGTGTGACCCGACGCTCAAAATTCCTATTATAATATGTTTCTAGAAGAGGAACGGCGATTCGTGTCGAACTCATTGCGTTCCGCCATGACATAACTGGTCCTGAGCCTAAATTTCCCCGTTTTCACGCACTTTCGGCCTTTATATCACTTTATTTATATAATATTTCGTTTTTATTTTGATATCTTGTGTCATTTTCGATTTAGATGTGTTTCTTAGGCTTAAAAATACATTCACCAATGTATTGGGAGGCGGAATTTGATAATTTCTAATTAGTAAAATCGCATTTCTTCCCCGTACGACGAGCGTTTGTGATTTACTTTATTACTCCCGTGACGGTATATCATTTTCAATAAGCTTCATATCCAATGCTTCTTTAGACCGTAGGTGGAAGGATCACCGTGGAGAATTCCTAAGAAAACGAAAGATCGAGCGTAAAAAGAGAATCGAGCAGCGTTGGACGGCAAAAAAAGGGGGTGCAACACGAGGACTTCCCAGGGTGTCACCCATCCTAGTACTACTCTCGCCCAATCACGCTTAACTTCGAAGTTCTGATGGGATCCGGTGCATTAGTGCTGGTATGATCGGACACATAAGTAGAACCAAATTCTATTCTCTTATGGTAGATTCGACCGAACTTCAAATGACCATCACTTTCGAGCCGGCGGAGCTACGGAACCCACCACACATGCCGTGAAGCTCTTCTCGCGCCTATCGTGTGACGGCTCAGAATTCCTATTATAATATGTTTCCGAAAGCGGAACGGTGATTCGTGTCGAACTCATCGCGTTCCGCCATGACATAACTGGTCCCGAGCCTAAATTTCCCCGTTTTCACGCACTTTCGGCCTTTATATCACTTTATTTATATAATATTTCGTTTTTATTTTGATATCTTGTGTCATTTTCGATTTAGATGTGTTTCTTAGGCTTAAAAATACATTCACCAATGTATTGGGAGGCGGAATTTGATAATTTCTAATTAGTAAAATCGCATTTCTTCCCCGTACGACGAGCGTTTGTGATTTACTTTATTACTCCCGTGACGGTATATCATTTTCAATAAGCTTCACATCCAATGCTTCTTTAGACCGTAGGTGGAAGGATCACCGTGGAGAATTCCTAAAAAACGAAAGATCGAGCGTAAAAAGAGAATCGAGCAGCGTTGGACGGCAAAAAAAGGAGGTGCAACACGAGGACTTCCCAGGGTGTCACCCATCCTAGTACTACTCTCGCCCAATCACGCTTAACTTCGAAGTTCTGATGGGATCCGGTGCATTAGTGCTGGTATGATCGGGCACATAAGTAGAACCAAATTCTATTCTCTTATGGTAGATTCGACCCGAACTTCAAACCGCCATCACTTTCGAACCGGGCGGAGCTACGGGACCCACCACACATGCCGGCGAAGCTCTTCTCGCGCCCATCGTGTGACCCGACGCTCAGAATTCCTATTATAATATGTTTCTGGAAGCGGAACGGCGATTCGTGTCGAACTCATTGCGTTCTGCCATGACATAACTGGTACCGAGCCTAAATTTCCCCGTTTTCACGCACTTTCGGCCTTTATATCACTTTATTTATATAATATTTCGTTTTTCTTTTGATATCTTGTGTAATTTTCGATTTAGATGTGTTTCTTAGGCTTAAAAATACATTCACCAATGTATTGGGAGGCGGAATTTGATAATTTCTAATTAGTAAAATCGCATTTCTTCCCCGTACGACGAGCGTTTGTGATTTACTTTATTACTCCCGTGACGGTATATCATTTTCAATAAGCTTCATATCCAATGCTTCTTTAGACCGTAGGTGGAAGGATCACCGTGGAGAATTCCTAAAAAAACGAAAGATCGAGCGTAAAAAGAGAATCGAGCAGCATTGGACGGCAAAAAAAAGAGGTGCAACCCGAGGACTTCCCAGGGTGTCACCCATCCTAGTACTACTCTCGCCCAATCACGCTTAACTTCGAAGTTCTGATGGGATCCGGTGCATTAGTGCTGGTATGATCGGACACATAAGTAGAACCAAATTCTATTCTCTTATGGTAGATTCGACCCGAACTTCAAACCGCCATCACTTTCGAACCGGGCGGAGCTACGAGACCCACCACACATGCCGGCGAAGCTCTTCTCGCGCCCATCGTGTGACCCGACGCTCAGAATTCCTATTATAATATGTTTCTGGAAGCGGAACGGCGATTCGTGTCGAACTCATTGCGTTCTGCCATGACATAACTGGTACCGAGCCTAAATTTCCCCGTTTTCACGCACTTTCGGCCTTTATATCACTTTATTTATATAATATTTCGTTTTTCTTTTGATATCTTGTGTAATTTTCGATTTAGATGTGTTTCTTAGGCTTAAAAATACATTCTTCAATGTATTGGGAGGCGAAATTTGATAATTCTTAATTAGTAAAATCGCATTTCTTCCCCGTACGACGAGCGTTTGTGATTTACTTTATTACTCCCGAGACGGTATATCATTTTCAATAAGCTTCATATCCAATGCTTCTTTAGACCGTAGGTGGAAGGATCACCGTGGAGAATTCCTAAGAAAACGAAAGATCGAGCGTAAAAAGAGAATCGAGCAGCGTTGGACGGCAAAAAAATGGGGTGCAACACGAGGACTTCCGAGGGGGTCACCCATCCTAATACAACTATCGCCCGAGCACGCTTAACTTCGGAGTTCTGATGGGATCCGGTGCATTAGTGCTGGTATGATCGGACACATAAGTAGAACCAAATTCTATTCTCTTATGGTAGATTCGACCCGAACTTCAAACAGCCATCACTTTCGAACCGGGCGGAGCTACGGGACCCACCACACATGCCGGCGAAGCTCTTCTCGCGCCTATCGTGTGACCCGACGCTCAGAATTCCTATTATAATATGTTTCCGAAAGCGGAACGGTGATTCGTGTCGAACTCATCGCGTTCCGCCATGACATAACTGGTACCGAGCCTAAATTTCCCCGTTTTCACGCACTTTCGGCCTTTATATCACTTTATTTATATAATATTTCGTTTTTCTTTTGATATCTTGTGTCATTTTCGATTTAGATGTGTTTCTGAGGCTTAAAAATACATTCTCCAATGTATTGAGAGGTGGGATTTGATAATTTCTAATTAGTAAAATCGCATTTCTTCCTCGTACGACGGGCATTTGTGATTTACTTTATTACTCCCGTGACGGTATATCATTTTCAATAAGCTTCATATCCAAGGCTTCTTTAGGCCGTAGGTGGAAGGATCACCGTGGAGAATTCCTAAGAAAACGAAAAATCGAGCGTAAAAAGAGAATCGAGCAACGTTGGACGGCAAAAAAAGGGGTACCACACGAGGACTTCCCAGGGGGTCACCCATCCTAGTACTACTCTCGCCCAAGCGCGCTTAACTTCGTAGTTCTGATGGGATCTGGTGCATTAGTGCTGGTATAATCGCACCCAGAAGTAGAACCAAATTCTATTCTCTTATGGTAGATTCGACCCGAACTTCAAACAGCCATCACTTTCGAACCGGGCGGAGCTACGGGACCCACCACACATGCCGGTGAAGCTCTTCTCGCGCCTATCGTGTGACCCGACGCTCAGAATTCCTATTATAATATGTTTCCGGAAGCGGAACGGCGATTTGTGTCGAACTCATTGCGTTTCGCCATGACATAACACATGCCGGCGAAGCTCTTCTCGCGCTCATCGTGTGACCCGACGCTTAAAATTCCTATTATAATATGTTTCTGGAAGAGGAACGGCGATTCGTGTCGAACTCATTGCGTTCCGCCATGACATAACTGGTCCTGAGCCTAAATTTCCCCGTTTTCACGCACTTTCGGCCTTTATATCACTTTATTTATATAATATTTCGTTTTTATTTTGATATCTTGTGTCATTTTCGATTTAGATGTGTTTCTTAGGCTTAAAAATACATTCACCAATGTATTGGGAGACGGAATTTGATAATTTCTAATTAGTAAAATCGCATTTCTTCCCCGTACGACGAGCGTTTGTGATTTACTTTATTACTCCCGTGACGGTATATCATTTTCAATAAGCTTCATATCCAATGCTTCTTTAGACCGTAGGTGGAAGGATCACCGTGGAGAATTCCTAAGAAAACGAAAGATCGAGCGTTAAAAGAGAATCGAGCAGCGTTGGACGGCAAAAAAAGGGGGTGAACACGAGGACTTCCCAGGGTGTCACCCATCCTAGTACTACTCTCGCCCAATCACGCTTAACTTCGAAGTTCTGATGGGATCCGGTGCATTAGTGCTGGTATGATCGGACACATAAGTAGAACCAAATTCTATTCTCTTATGGTAGATTCGACCCGAACTTCAAACCGCCATCACTTTCGAACCGGGCGGAGCTACGGGACCCACCACACATGCCGGCGAAGCTCTTATCGCGCCCATCGTGTGACCCGACGCTCAGAATTCCTATTATAATATGTTTCTGGAAGCGGAACGGCGATTCGTGTCGAACTCATTGCGTTCTGCCATGACATAACTGGTACCGAGCCTAAATTTCCCCGTTTTCACGCACTTTCGGCCTTTATATCACTTTATTTATATAATATTTCGTTTTTCTTTTGATATCTTGTGTAATTTTCGATTTAGATGTGTTTCTTAGGCTTAAAAATACATTCACCAATGTATTGGGAGGCGGAATTTGATAATTTCTAATTAGTAAAATCGCATTTCTTCCCCGTACGACGAGCGTTTGTGATTTACTTTATTACTCCCGTGACGGTATATCATTTTCAATAAGCTTCATATCCAATGCTTCTTTAGACCGTAGGTGGAAGGATCACCGTGGAGAATTCCTAAAAAAACGAAATATCGAGCGTAAAAAGAGAATCGAGCAGCGTTGGACGGCAAAAAAAGGAGGTGCAACACGAGGACTTTCCAGGGTGTCACCCATCCTAGTACTACTCTCGCCCAATCACGCTTAACTTCGAAGTTCTGATGGGATCCGGTGCATTAGTGCTGGTATGATCGGACACATAAGTAGAACCAAATTCTATTCTCTTATGGTAGATTCGACCCGAACTTCAAACCGCCATCACTTTCGAACCGGGCGGAGCTACGAGACCCACCACACATGCCGGCGAAGCTCTTCTCGCGCCCATCGTGTGACCCGACGCTCAGAATTCCTATTATAATATGTTTCTGGAAGCGGAACGGCGATTCGTGTCGAACTCATTGCGTTACGCCATGACATAATCGTACCGAGCCTAAATTTCCCGTTTTCACGCACTTTCGGCCTTTATATCACTTTATTTATATAATATTTCGTTTTCTTTTGATATCTTGTGTAATTTTCGATTTAGATGTGTTTCTTAGGCTTAAAAATACATTCTTCAATGTATTGGGAGGCGAAATTTGATAATTCTTAATTAGTAAAATCGCATTTCTTCCCCGTACGACGAGCGTTTGTGATTTACTTTATTACTCCCGAGACGGTATATCATTTTCAATAAGCTTCATATCCAATGCTTCTTTAGACCGTAGGTGGAAGGATCACCGTGGAGAATTCCTAAGAAAACGAAAGATCGAGCGTAAAAAGAGAATCGAGCAGCGTTGGACGGCAAAAAAATGGGGTGCAACACGAGGACTTCCGAGGGGGTCACCCATCCTAATACAACTCTCGCCCGAGCACGCTTAACTTCGGAGTTCTGATGGGATCCGGTGCATTAGTGCTGGTATGATCGGACACATAAGTAGAACCAAATTCTATTCTCTTATGGTAGATTCGACCCGAACTTCAAACAGCCATCACTTTCGAACCGGGCGGAGCTACGGGACCCACCACACATGCCGGCGAAGCTCTTCTCGCGCCTATCGTGTGACCCGACGCTCAGAATTCCTATTATAATATGTTTCCGAAAGCGGAACGGTGATTCGTGTCGAACTAATCGCGTTCCGCCATGACATAACTGGTACCGAGCCTAAATTTCCCCGTTTTCACGCACTTTCGGCCTTTATACCACTTTATTTATATAATATTTCGTTTTTATTTTGATATCTTGTGTCATTTTCGATTTAGATGTGTTTCTTAGGCTTAAAAATACATTCACCAATGTATTGGGAGGCGGAATTTGATAATTTCTAATTAGTAAAATCGCATTTCTTCCCCGTACGACGAGCGTTTGTGATTTACTTTATTACTCCCGTGACGGTATATCATTTTCAATAAGCTTCATATCCAATGCTTCTTTAGACCGTAGGTGGAAGGATCACCGTGGAGAATTCCTAAAAAAACGAAAGATCGAGCGTAAAAAGAGAATCGAGCAGCGTTGGACGGCAAAAAAAGGAGGTGCAACACGAGGACTTCCCAGGGTGTCACCCATCCTAGTACTACTCTCTCCCAATCACGCTTAACTTCGAAGTTCTGATGGGATCCGGTGCATTAGTGCTGGTATGATCGGACACATAAGTAGAACCAAATTCTATTCTCTTATGGTAGATTCGACCCGAACTTCAAACCGCCATCACTTTCGAACCGGGCGGAGCTACGGGACCCACCACACATGCCGGCGAAGCTCTTCTCGCGCCCATCGTGTGACCCGACGCTCAGAATTCCTATTATAATATGTTTCTGGAAGCGGAACGGCGATTCGTGTCGAACTCATTGCGTTCTTCCATGACATAACTGGTACCGAGCCTAAATTTCCCCGTTTTCACGCACTTTCGGCCTTTATATCACTTTATTTATATAATATTTCGTTTTTCTTTTGATATCTTGTGTAATTTTCGATTTAGATGTGTTTCTTAGGCTTAAAAATACATTCTTCAATGTATTGGGAGGCGAAATTTGATAATTCTTAATTAGTAAAATCGCATTTCTTCCCCGTACGACGAGCGTTTGTGATTTACTTTATTACTCCCGAGACGGTATATCATTTTCAATAAGCTTGATATCCAATGCTTCTTTAGACCGTAGGTGGAAGGATCACCGTGGAGAATTCCTAAGAAAACGAAAGATCGAGCGTAAAAAGAGAATCGAGCAGCGTTGGACGGCAAAAAAATGGGGTGCAACACGAGGACTTCCGAGGGGCTCACCCATCCTAATACAACTCTCGCCCGAGCACGCTTAACTTCGGAGTTCTGATGGGATCCGGTGCATTAGTGCTGGTATGATCGGACACATAAGTAGAACCAAATTCTATTCTCTTATGGTAGATTCGACCCGAACTTCAAACAGCCATCACTTTCGAACCGGGCGGAGCTACGGGACCCACCACACATGCCGGCGAAGCTCTTCTCGCGCCTATCGTGTGACCCGACGCTCAGAATTCCTATTATAATATGTTTCCGAAATCGGAACGGTGATTCGTGTCGAACTAATCGCGTTCCGCCATGACATAACTGGTACCGAGCCTAAATTTCCCCGTTTTCACGCACTTTCGGCCTTTATATCACTTTATTTATATAATATTTCGTTTTTCTTTTGATATCTTGTGTCATTTTCGATTTAGATGTGTTTCTGAGGCTTAAAAATACATTCTCCAATGTATTGAGAGGTGGGCATTTGTGATTTACTTTATTACTCCCGTGACGGTATATCATTTTCAATAAGCTTCATATCCAAGGCTTCTTTAGGCCGTAGGTGGAAGGATCACCGTGGAGAATTCCTAAGAAAACGAAAAATCGAGCGTAAAAAGAGAATCGAGCAACGTTGGACGGCAAAAAAAGGGGTACCACACGAGGACTTCCCAGGGGGTCACCCATCCTAGTACTACTCTCGCCCAAGCGCGCTTAACTTCGTAGTTCTGATGGGATCTGGTGCATTAGTGCTGGTATAATCGCACCCAGAAGTAGAACCAAATTCTATTCTCTTATGGTAGATTCGACCCGAACTTCAAACAGCCATCACTTTCGAACCGGGCGGAGCTACGGGACCCACCACACATGCCGGTGAAGCTCTTCTCGCGCCTATCGTGTGACCCGACGCTCAGAATTCCTATTATAATATTTTTCTGGAAACGGAACGGCGATTTGTGTCGAACTCATTGCGTTCCGCCATGACATAACACATGCCGGCGAAGCTCTTCTCGCGCCCATCGTGTGACCCTACGCTCAGAATTCCTATTATAATATGTTTCTGGAAGCGGAACGGTGATTCGTGTCGAACTCATTGCGTTCCGCCATGACATAACTGGTCCCGAGCCTAAATTTCCCCGTTTTCACGCACTTTCGGCCTTTATATCACTTTATTTATATAATATTTCGTTTTTCTTTTGATATCTTGTGTCATTTTCGATTTAGATGTGTTTCTTAGGCTTAAAAATACATTCTCTAATGTATTGGGAGGCGGAATTTGATAATTTCTAATTAGTAAAATCGCATTTCTTCCCCGTACGACGAGCGTTTGTGATTTACTTTATTACTACCGTGACGGTATATCATTTTCAATAAGCTTCATATCCAATGCTTCTTTAGACCGTAAGTGGAAGAATCACCGTGGAGAATTCCTAAGAAAACAAAAGATCGAGCGTAAAAAGAGAATCGAGCAGTGTTGGACGACAAAAAAAGGGGGTGCAACACGAGGACTTCCCATGGGGTCACCCATCCTAGTACTACTCTCGCCCAATCACGCTTAACTTTGGAGTTCTTATGGTATCCGGTGCATTAGTGCTGGTATGATCGGACACATAAGTAGAACCAAATTCTATTCTCTTATGGTAGATTCGACCCGAACTTCAAAAGCCATCACTTTCGAACCGGGCGGAGCTACGGGACCCACCACACATGCTGGCGAAGCTCTTCTCGCGCCTATCGTGTGACCCGACGCTCAGAATTCGTATTATAATATGTTTCCGAAAGCGGAACGGTGATTCGTGTCGAACTCATCGCGTTCCGCCATGACATAACTGGTACCGAGCCTAAATTTCCCCGTTTTCACGCACTTTCGGATTTTATATCACTTTATTTATATAATATTTCGTTTTTCTTTTGATATCTTGTGTCATTTTCGATTTAGATGTGTTTCTTAGGCTTAAAAATACATTCTCCAATGTATTGAGAGGCGGGATTTGATAATTTCTAATTAGTAAAATCGCATTTCTTCCCCGTACGACGGGCATTTGTAATTTACTTTATTACTCCCGTGACGGTATATCATTTTCAATAAGCTTCATATCCAAGGCTTCTTTAGGCCGTAGGTGGAAGGATCACCGTGGAGAATTCCTAAGAAAACAAAAAATCGAGCGTAAAAAGAGAATCGAGCAGCGTTGGACGGCAAAAAAAGGGGTGCCACACGAGGACTTCCCAGGGGGTCACCCATCCTAGTACTACTCTCGCCCAAGCGCGCTTAACTTCGGAGTTCTGATGGGATCCGGTGCATTAGTGCTGGTATAATCGCACCCAGAAGTAGAACCAAATTCTATTCTCTTATGGTAGATTCGACCCGAACTTCAAACAACCATCACTTTCGAATCGGGCGGAGCTACGGGACCCACCACACATGCCGGTGAAGCTCTTCTCGCGCCTATCGTGTGACCCGACGCTCAGAATTCCTATTATAATATGTTTCCGGAAGCGGAACGGCGATTCGTGTCGAACTCATTGCGTTCCGCCATGACATAACACATGCCGGCGAAGCTCTTCTCGCGTCCATCGTGTGACCCGACGCTCAGAATTCCTATTATAATATGTTTCCGGAAGCGGAACGGCGATTCATGTCGAACTCATTGCGTTCCGCCATGACATAACTGGTCCCGAGCCTAAATTTCCCCGTTTTCACGCACTTTCGGCCTTTATATCACTTTATTTATATAATATTTCGTTTTTCTTTTGATATCTTGTGTCATTTTCGATTTAGATGTGTTTCTTAGGCTTAAAAATACATTCTCTAATGTATTGGGAGGCGGAATTTGATAATTTCTAATTAGTAAAATCGCATTTCTTCCCCGTACGACGAGCGTTTGTGATTTACTTTATTACTCCCGTGACGGTATATCATTTTCAATAAGCTTCATATCCAATGCTTCTTTAGACCGTAGGTGGAAGAATCACCGTGGAGAATTCCTAAGAAAACAAAAGATCGAGCGTAAAAAGAGAATCGAGCAGTGTTGGACGACAAAAAAAGGGGGTGCAACACGAGGACTTCCCATGGGGTCACCCATCCTAGTACTACTCTCGCCCAATCACGCTTAACTTTGGAGTTCTGATGGTATCCGGTGCATTAGTGCTGGTATGATCGGACACATAAGTAGAACCAAATTCTATTCTCTTATGGTAGATTCGACCCGAACTTCAAAAGCCATCACTTTCGAACCGGGCGGAGCTACGGGACCCACCACACATGCTGGCGAAGCTCTTCTCGCGCCTATCGTGTGACCCGACGCTCGAATTCGTATTATAATATGTTTAAAGCGGAACGGTGATTCGTGTCGAACTCATCGCGTTCCGCCATGACATAACCGGTACCGAGCCTAAATTTCCCGTTTTCACGCACTTTCGGATTTTATATCACTTTATTTATATAATATTTCGTTTTTCTTTTGATATCTTGTGTCATTTTCGATTTAGATGTGTTTCTTAGGCTTAAAAATACATTCTCCAATGTATTGAGAGGCGGGATTTGATAATTTCTAATTAGTAAAATCGCATTTCTTCCCCGTACGACGGGCATTTGTGATTTACTTTATTACTCCCGTGACGGTATATCATTTTCAATAAGCTTCATATCCAAGGCTTCTTTAGGCCGTAGGTGGAAGGATCACCGTGGAGAATTCCTAAGAAAACAAAAAATCGAGCGTAAAAAGAGAATCGAGCAGCGTTGGATGGCAAAAAAAGGGGTGCCACACGAGGACTTCCCAGGGGGTCACCCATCCTAGTACTACTCTCGCCCAAGCGCGCTTAACTTCGGAGTTCTGATGGGATCCGGTGCATTAGTGCTGGTATAATCGCACCCAGAAGTAGAACCAAATTCTATTCTCTTATGGTAGATTCGACCCGAACTTCAAACAACCATCACTTTCGAATCGGACGGAGCTACGGGACCCACCACACATGCCGGTGAAGCTCTTCTCGCGCCTATCGTGTGACCCGACGCTCAGAATTCCTATTATAATATGTTTCCGGAAGCGGAACGGCGATTCGTGTCGAACTCATTGCGTTCCGCCATGACATAACACATGCCGGCGAAGCTCTTCTCGCGTCCATCGTGTGACCCGACGCTCAGAATTCCTATTATAATATGTTTCCGGAAGCGGAACGGCGATTCATGTCGAACTCATTGCGTTCCGCCATGACATAACTGGTCCCGAGCCTAAATTCCCCCGTTTTCACGCACTTTCGGCCTTTATATCACTTTATTTATATAATATTTCGTTTTTCTTTTGATATCTTGTGTCATTTTCGATTTAGATGTGTTTCTTAGGCTTAAAAATACATTCTCCAAGTATTGGGAGGCGGAATTTGATAATTTCTAATTAGTAAAATCGCATTTCTTCCCCGTACGAAGAGAGTTTGTGATTTATTTTATTACTCCCGTGATGGTATATCATTTTCAATAAGCTTCATATCCAATGCTTCTTTAGACCGTAGGTGGAAGGATCACCGTGGAGAATTCGTAAGAAAACGAAAGATCGAGCGTAAAAAGAGAATCGAGCAGCGTTGGACGGCAAAAAAAAGGGGGTGCAACACGAGGACTTCACAGGGTGTCACCCATCCTAGTACTACTCTCGCCCAATCACGCTTAACTTCGAAGTTCTGATGGGATCCGGTGCATTAGTGCTGGTATGATCGGACACATAAGTACAACCAAATTCTATTCTCTTATGGTAGATTCGACCCGAACTTCAAACAACCATCACTTTCGAACCGGGCGGAGCTACGGGACCCACCACACATGCCGGCGAAGCTCTTCTCGCGCCTATCGTGTGACCCGACGCTCAGAATTCCTATTATAATATGTTTCCAAAAGCAGAACGGTGATTCGTGTCGAACTCATCGCGTTCCGCCATGACATAACTGGTACCGAGCCTAAATTTCCCCGTTTTCACGCACTTTCGGCCTTTATATCACTTTATTTATATAATATTTCGTTTTTCTTTTGATATCTTGTGTCATTTTCGATTTAGATGTGTTTCTTAGGCTTAAAAATACATTCTCCAATGTATTGAGAGGCGGGATTTGATAATTTCTAATTAGTAAAATCGCATTTCTTCCCCGTACGACGGGCATTTGTGATTTACTTTATTACTCGTGTGACGGTATATCATTTTCAATAAGCTTCATATCCAAGGCTTCTTTAGGCCGTAGGTGGAAGGATCACCGTGGAGAATTCCTAAGAAAACAAAAAATCGAGCGTAAAAAGAGAATCGAGCAGCGTTGGACGGCAAAAAAAGGGGTGCCACACGAGGATTTCCCAGGGGGTCACCCATCCTAGTACTATTCTCGCCCAAGCGCGCTTAACTTCGGAGTTCTGATGGGATCCGGTGCATTAGTGCTGGTATAATCGCACCCAGAAGTAGAACCAAATTCTATTCTCTTATGGTAGATTCGACCCGAACTTCAAACAACCATCACTTTCGAATCGGGCGGAGCTACGGGACCCACCACACATGCCGGTGAAGCTCTTCTCGCGCCTATCGTGTGACCCGACGCTCAGAATTCCTATTATAATATGTTTCCGGAAGCGGAACGGCGATTCGTGTCGAACTCATTGCGTTCCGCCATGACATAACACATGCCGGCGAAGCTCTTCTCGCGTCCATCGTGTGACCCGACGCTCAGAATTCCTATTATAATATGTTTCCGGAAGCGGAACGGCGATTCATGTCGAACTCATCGCGTTCCGCCATGACATAACTGGTACCGAGCCTAAATTTCCCCGTTTTCACGCACTTTCGGCCTTTATATCACTTTATTTATATAATATTTCGTTTTTCTTTTGATATCTTGTGTCATTTTCGATTTAGATGTGTTTCTTAGGCTTAAAAATACATTCTCCAATGTATTGAGAGGCGGGATTTGATAATTTCTAATTAGTAAAATCGCATTTCTTCCCCGTACGACGGGCATTTGTGATTTACTTTATTACTCGTGTGACGGTATATCATTTTCAATAAGCTTCATATCCAAGGCTTCTTTAGGCCGTAGGTGGAAGGATCACCGTGGAGAATTCCTAAGAAAACAAAAAAACGAGCGTAAAAAGAGAATCGAGTAGCGTTGGACGGTAAAAAAAGGGGTGCCACACGAGGACTTCCCAGGGGGTCACCCATCCTAGTACTACTCTCTCCCATGCGCGCTTAACTTCGGAGTTCTGATGGAATCTGGTGCATTAGTGCTGGTATAATCGCACCCAGAAGTATAACCAAATTCTATTCTCTTATGGTAGATTCGACCCGAACTTCAAACAGCCATCACTTTCGAACTGGGCGGAGCTACGGGACCCACCACACATGCCGGTGAAGCTCTTCTCGCGCCTATCGTGTGACCCGACGCTCAGAATTCCTATTATAATATGTTTCCGGAAGCAGAACGGCGATTCGTGTCGAACTCATTGCGTTCCGCCATGACATAACACATGCCGGCGAAGCTCTTCTCGCGCCCATCGTGTGACCCGACGCTCAGAATTCCTATTATAATATGTTTCTGGAAGCAGAACGGCGATTCGTGTCGAACTCATTGCGTTCTGCCATGACATAACTGGTACCGAGCCTAAATTTCCCTGTTTTCACGCACTTTCGGCCTTTATATCACTTTATTTATATAATATTTCGTTTTTCTTTTGATATTCTGTGTCATTTTCGATTTAGATGTGTTTCTTAGGCTTAAAAATACATTCTTCAATGTATTGGGAGGCGAAATTTGATAATTCCTAATTACTAAAATCGCATTTCTTCCCCGTACGACGAGCGTTTGTGATTTACTTTATTACTCCCGTGACGGTATATCATTTTCAATAAGCTTCATATCCAATGCTTCTTTAGACCGTAGGTGGAAGGATCACCGTGGAGAATTCCTAAGAAAACGAAAGATCGAGCGTAAAAAGAGAATCGAGCAGCGTTGGACGGCAAAAAAATGGGGTGCAACACGTGGACTTCCGAGGGGGTCACCCATCCTAATACAACTCTCGCCCGAGCACGCTTAACTTCGGAGTTCTGATGGGATCCGGTGCATTAGTGCTGGTATGATCGGACACATAAGTAGAACCAAATTCTATTCTCTTATGGTAGATTCGACCCGAACTTCAAACAGCCATCACTTTCGAACCGGGCGGAGCTACGGGACCCACCACACATGCCGGCGAAGCTCTTCTCGCGCCTATCGTGTGACCCAACGCTCAGAATTCCTATTATAATATGTTTCCGAAAGCAGAACGGTGATTCGTGTCGAACTCATCGCGTTCCGCCATGACATAACTGGTACCGAGCCTAAATTTCCCCGTTTTCACGCACTTTCGGCCTTTATATCACTTTATTTATATAATATTTCGTTTTTCTTTTGATACCTTGTGTCATTTTCGATTTAGATGTGTTTCTCAGGCTTAAAAATACATTCTCCAATGTATTGAGAGGCGGGATTTGATAATTTTTAATTAGTAAAATCGCATTTCTTCCCCGTACGACGGGCATTTGTGATTTACTTTATTACTCCCGTGACGGTATATCATTTTCAATAAGCTTCATATCCAAGGCTTCTTTAGGCCGTAGGTGGAAGGATCACTGTGGAGAATGTTGGGTACGGGGTCGGATATTTGCGCCGTTTGCGGAAGCGTAAATAAAATTGCGGAAAATAAATGACGCAAGGATTTATAGAGGTTCGACTATAAATGAGCCTACGTCCTCTCTTTATCTTTTTCAATAGGTTAAAGATAGCAACCTCTAAGCCTCTCTTCTATCGGTCGAGGTATAACCGTTTACAATCACGTCTTCTATTGGTCCGTGATAAACCACTCGTACTTGTCTTTGCGTCGGTCCAAGTTAAACCGTTTTCCTTTTCGTAGGACAAGGAATCAACCTCTCTAGCTTTCTATGGGTACTAGATAAACCTCACTCGATAGCGATTGCGATTCTAATAATGCCGGATCCTTGATCCTAATAACACCGAATCCAATCGTATCTTTTCTTTTACCACTCGTGTATGTTTTCGTGAATTCTCACTCAAACACTTACAATTAAGATCAATATCAACAACAAGAATGTGTATAATAATATCACAAGAATAGACAATTTGCTCAAGGTTGTTGTACTCAAACAATACCATAGGGATGGTATTTATAGGCTCCATCTTCAAACTAGCCGTTAGCTGCTGAACCTTCTTTACGTACGTTATATCCATTCCATTACGTACGTAAGCACCTTTACGTACGTTAACCCTGCCTGGTTACGTACGTTAGCATCTTCACAAAATAGTCCAGGGAGTTTCGTCATTTTGGGTTACGTACGCTAGCATAGACTTCGTTACGTACGTTAACATTACATCACTGATGACGTCATATATCCGTTGCATGCTTTTCTGACTTTGACTCCTCCAACGTTCACTTGTTTGAACTGAGTTACGTATGTTATCTCTCATACATTACGTACGTTAGCTTCATCATATTACGTACGTTAACATGTTCCTGTTACGTACGTTAGCTTTGTTTTTCTTCAGCATTTTGCACTTCGTTTTCTTCGATGCTTGCTTCGTCTCTTTGTTGTTTTGTTTTGCTTATCAACATTAATCATCAAAACACTTTTAATTTATGTATGGAACAAAATGTTCCAACAGAGAATTCCTAAGAAAACGAAAAATCGAGCGTAAAAAGAGAATCGAGCAGCGTTGGACGGCAAAAAAAGGGGTGCCACACGAGGACTTCCCAGGGGGTTACCCATCCTAGTACTACTCTCGCCCAAGCGCGCTTAACTTCGGAGTTCTGATGGGATCCGGTGCATTAGTGCTGGTATAATCGCACCCAGAAGTAGAACCAAATTCTATTCTCTTATGGTAGATTCGACCCGAACTTCAAACAGACATCACTTTAGAACCGGGCGGAGCTACGGGACCCACCACACATGCCGGTGAAGCTCTTCTCGCGCCTATCGTGTGACCCGACGCTCAGAATTCCTATTATAATATGTTTCCGGAAGCGGAACGGCGATTCGTGTCGAACTCATTGCGTTCCGCCATGACATAACACATGCCGGCGAAGCTCTTCTCGCGCCCATCGTGTGACCCGACGCTCAGAATTCCTATTATAATATGTTTCCGGAAGCGGAACGGCGATTCGTGTCGAACTCATGGCGTTCCGCCATGACATAACTGGTCCCGAACCTAAATTTCCCCGTTTTCACGCACTTTCGGCCTTTATATCACTTTATTTATATAATATTTCGTTTTTCTTTTGATATCCTGTGTCATTTTCGATTTAGATGTGTTTCTTAGGCTTAAAAATACATTCTCCAATGATTTTGGGAGGCAGAATTTGATAATTTCTAATTAGTAAAATCGCATTTCTTCCCCGTACGACGAACGTTTGTGATTTACTTTATTACTCCCGTGACGGTATATCATTTTCAATAAGCTTCATATCCAATGCTTCTTTAGACCGTAGGTGGAAGGATCACCGTGGAGAATTCCTAAGAAAACGAAAGATCGAGCGTAAAAAGAGAATCGAGCAGCGTTGGACGGCAAAAAAAGGGGGTGCAACACGAGGACTTCCCAGGGTGTCACCCATCCTAGTACTACTCTCGCCCAATCACGCTTAACTTCGGAGTTCTGATGGGATCCGGTGCATTAGTGCTGGTATGATCGGACACATAAGTAGAACCAAATTCTATTCTCTTATGGTAGATTCGACCCGAACTTCAAACATCCATCACTTTCGAACCGGGCGGAGCTACGGGACCCACCACACATGCCGGCGAAGCTCTTCTCGCGCCTATCGTGTGACCCGACGCTCAGAATTCCTATTATAATATGTTCCCGGAAGCGGAACGGCGATTCGTGTCGAACTCATTGCGTTCCGCCATGACATAACACATGCCGGCGAAGCTCTTCTCGCGCCCATCGTGTGACCCGACGCTCAAAATTCCTATTATAATATGTATCCGGAAGCGGAACGGCGATTCGTGTCGAACTCATGGCGTTCCGCCATGACATAACTGGTCCCGAGCCTAAATTTCCCCGTTTTCACGCACTTTCGGCCTTTATATCACTTTATTTATATAATATTTCGTTTTTCTTTTGATATCTTGTGTCATTTTCGATTTAGATGTGTTTCTTAGGCTTAAAAATACATTCTCCAATGATTTTGGGAGGCGGAATTTGATAATTTCTAATTAGTAAAATCGCATTTCTTCCCCGTACGACGAGCGTTTGTGATTTACTTTATTACTCCCGTGACGGTATATCATTTTCAATAAGCTTCATATCCAATGCTTCTTTAGACCGTAGGTGGAAGGATCACCGTGGAGAATTCCTAACAAAACGAAAGATCGAGCGTAAAAAGAGAATCAAGCAGCGTTGGACGGCAAAAAAAGGGGGTGCAACACGACGACTTCCCAGAAGGTCACCCATCCTAGTACTACTCTCGCCCAATCACGCTTAACTTCGGAGTTCTGATGGGATCCGGTGCATTAGTCTTTGGTATGATCGGACACATAAGTAGAACCAAATTCTATTCTCTTATGGTAGATTCGACCCAACATCAAATGCCCATCACTTTCGAACCGGGCGGAGCTACGGGACCCACCACACATGCCGGCGAAGCTCTTCTCGCGCCTATCGTGTGACCCGACGCTCAGAATTGCTATTATAATATGTTTCCGAAAGCGGAACGGTGATTCGTGTCGAACTCATCGCGTTCCGCCATGACATAACTGGTACCGAGCCTAAATTTCCCCGTTTTCACGCACTTTCGGCCTTTATATCACTTTATTTATATAATATTTCGTTTTTCTTTTGATATCTTGTGTCATTTTCGATTTAGATGTGTTTCTTAGGCTTAAAAATACATTCTCCAATGTATTGAGAGGCGGGATTTGATAATTTCTAATTAGTAAAATCGCATTTCTTCCCCGTACGACGGACATTTGTGATTTACTTTATTACTCCCGTGACGGTATATCATTTTCAATAAGCTTCATATCCAAGGCTTCTTTAGGCCGTAGGTGGAAGGATCACTGTGGAGAATTCCTAAGAAAACGAAAAATTGAGCGTAAAAAGAGAATCGAGCAGCGTTGGACGGCAAAAAAAGGGGTGCCACACGAGGACTTCCCAGGGGGTCACCCATCCTAGTACTACTCTCGCCCAATCACGCTTAACTCTGGAGTTCTGATGGGATCCGGTGCATTAGTGCTGGTATGATCGGACACATAAGTAGAACCAAATTCTATTCTCTTATGGTAGATTCGACCCGAACTTCAAACAGCCATCACTTTCGAACCGTGCGGAGCTACGGGACCCACCACACATGCCGGTGAAGCTCTTCTCGCGCCTATCGTGTGACCCGACGCTCAGAATTCCTATTATAATATGTTTCCGGAAGCGGAACGGCGATTCGTGTCGAACTCATTGCGTTCCGCCATGACATAACACAGGCCGGCGAAGCTCTTCTCGCACCCATCGTGTGACCCGACGCTCAGAATTCCTATTATAATATGTTTCCGGAAGCGGAACGACGATTCGTGTCGAACTCATGGCGTTCCGCCATGACATTACTGGTACCGCGCCTAAATTTCCCCGTTTTCACGCACTTTCGGCCTTTATATCACTTTATTTATATAATATTTCGTTTTTCTTTTGATATCTTGTGTCATTTTCGATTTAGATGTGTTTCTTAGGCTTAAAAATACATTCTCCAATGATATTGGGAGGCGGAATTTGATAATTTCTAATTAGTAAAATCGCATTTCTTCCCCGTACGACGAGCGTTTGTGATTTACTTTATTACTCCCGTGACGGTATATCATTTTCAATAAGCTTCATATCCAATGCTTCTTTAGACCGTAGGTGGAAGGATCACCGTGGAGAATTCCTAAGAAAACGAAAGATCGAGCGTAAAAAGAGAATCGAGCAGCGTTGGACGGCAAAAAAAGGGGGTGCAACACGAGGACTTCCTAAGGTCACACATCCTAGTACTACTCGCCCAATCACGCTTAACCGGAGTTCGATGGGATCCGGTGCATTAGTGCTGGTATGATCGGACACATAAGTAGAACCAAATTCTATTCTCTTATGGTAGATTCTACCCGAACTTCAAACAGCCATCACTTTCGAACCGGGCGGAGCTACGGGACCCACCACACATGCCGGCGAAGCTCTTCTCGCGCATATCGTGTGACCCGACGCTCAGAATTCCTATTATAATATGTTTCCGGAAGAGGAACGGCGATTCGTGTCAAACTCATTGCGTTCCGCCATGACATAACTGGTCCCGAGCCTAAATTCTCCCGTTTTCACGCACTTTCGGCCTTTATATCACTTTATTTATATAATATTTCGTTTTTTTTATATCTCGTGTCATTTTCGATTTAGATGTGTTTCTTAGGCTTAAAAATACATTCTCCAATGTATTGAGAGGCGGGATTTGATAATTTCTAATTAGTAAAATCGCATTTCTTCCCCGTACGACGGGCATTTGTGATTTACTTTATTACTCCCGTGACGGTATATCATTTTCAATAAGCTTCATATCCAAGGCTTCTTTAGACCGTAGGTGGAAGGATCACCGTGGAGAATTCCTAAGAAAACGAAAAATCGAGCGTAAAAAGAGAATCGAGCAGCGTTGGACGGCAAAAAAAGGGGTGCCACACGAGGACTTCCCAGGGTGTCACCCATCCTAGTACTACTCTCGCCCAATCACGCTTAACTTCGGAGTTCTGATGGGATCCGGTGCATTAGTGCTGGTATGATCGGACACATAAGTAGAACCAAATTCTATTCTCTTATGGTAGATTCGACCCGAACTTCAAACATCCATCACTTTCGAACCGGGCGGAGCTACGGGACCCACCACACATGCCGGCGAAGCTCTTCTCGCGCCTATCGTGTGACCCGACGCTCAGAATTCCTATTATAATATGTTCCCGGAAGCGGAACGGCGATTCGTGTCGAACTCATTGCGTTCCGCCATGACATAACACATGCCGGCGAAGCTCTTCTCGCGCCCATCGTGTGACCCGACGCTCAAAATTCCTATTATAATATGTATCCGGAAGCGGAACGGCGATTCGTGTCGAACTCATGGCGTTCCGCCATGACATAACTGGTCCCGAGCCTAAATTTCCCCGTTTTCACGCACTTTCGGCCTTTATATCACTTTATTTATATAATATTTCGTTTTTCTTTTGATATCTTGTGTCATTTTCGATTTAGATGTGTTTCTTAGGCTTAAAAATACATTCTCCAATGATTTTGGGAGGCGGAATTTGATAATTTCTAATTAGTAAAATCGCATTTCTTCCCCGTACGACGAGCGTTTGTGATTTACTTTATTACTCCCGTGACGGTATATCATTTTCAATAAGCTTCATATCCAATGCTTCTTTAGACCGTAGGTGGAAGGATCACCGTGGAGAATTCCTAACAAAACGAAAGATCGAGCGTAAAAAGAGAATCAAGCAGCGTTGGACGGCAAAAAAAGGGGGTGCAACACGACGACTTCCCAGAAGGTCACCCATCCTAGTACTACTCTCGCCCAATCACGCTTAACTTCGGAGTTCTGATGGGATCCGGTGCATTAGTGCTGGTATGATCGGACACATAAGTAGAACCAAATTCTATTCTCTTATGGTAGATTCGACCCGAACATCAAACAGCCATCACTTTCGAACCGGGCGGAGCTACGGGACCCACCACACATGCCGGCGAAGCTCTTCTCGCGCCTATCGTGTGACCCGACGCTCAGAATTGCTATTATAATATGTTTCCGAAAGCGGAACGGTGATTCGTGTCGAACTCATCGCGTTCCGCCATGACATAACTGGTACCGAGCCTAAATTTCCCCGTTTTCACGCACTTTCGGCCTTTATATCACTTTATTTATATAATATTTCGTTTTTCTTTTGATATCTTGTGTCATTTTCGATTTAGATGTGTTTCTTAGGCTTAAAAATACATTCTCCAATGTATTGAGAGGCGGGATTTGATAATTTCTAATTAGTAAAATCGCATTTCTTCCCGCATTTACGGACATTTGTGATTTACTTTATTACTCCCGTGACGGTATATCATTTTCAATAAGCTTCATATCCAAGGCTTCTTTAGGCCGTAGGTGGAAGGATCACTGTGGAGAATTCCTAAGAAAACGAAAAATTGAGCGTAAAAAGAGAATCGAGCAGCGTTGGACGGCAAAAAAAGGGGTGCCACACGAGGACTTCCCAGGTCACCCATCCTAGTACTACTCTCGCCCAATCACGCTTAACTCTGGAGTTCGATGGGATCCGGTGCATTAGTGCTGGTATGATCGGACACATAAGTAGAACCAAATTCTATTCTCTTATGGTAGATTCGACCCGAACTTCAAACAGCCATCACTTTCGAACCGTGCGGAGCTACGGGACCCACCACACATGCCGGTGAAGCTCTTCTCGCGCCTATCGTGTGACCCGACGCTCAGAATTCCTATTATAATATGTTTCCGGAAGCGGAACGGCGATTCGTGTCGAACTCATTGCGTTCCGCCATGACATAACACATGCCGGCGAAGCTCTTCTCGCACCCATCGTGTGACCCGACGCTCATAATTCCTATTATAATATGTTTCCGGAAGCGGAACGACGATTCGTGTCGAACTCATGGCGTTCCGCCATGACATAACTGGTACCGCGCCTAAATTTCCCCGTTTCCACGCACTTTCGGCCTTTATATCACTTTATTTATATAATATTTCGTTTTTCTTTTGATATCTTGTGTCATTTTCGATTTAGATGTGTTTCTTAGGCTTAAAAATACATTCTCCAATGATATTGGGAGGCGGAATTTGATAATTTCTAATTAGTAAAATCGCATTTCTTCCCCGTACGACGAGCGTTTGTGATTTACTTTATTACTCCCGTGACGGTATATCATTTTCAATAAGCTTCATATCCAATGCTTCTTTAGACCGTAGGTGGAAGGATCACCGTGGAGAATTCCTAAGAAAACGAAAGATCGAGCGTAAAAAGAGAATCGAGCAGCGTTGGACGGCAAAAAAAGGGGGTGCAACACGAGGACTTCCCAGAAGGTCACACATCCTAGTACTACTCTCGCCCAATCACGCTTAACTTCGGAGTTCTGATGGGATCCGGTGCATTAGTGCTGGTATGATCGGACACATAAGTAGAACCAAATTCTATTCTCTTATGGTAGATTCTACCCGAACTTCAAACAGCCATCACTTTCGAACCGGGCGGAGCTACGGGACCCACCACACATGCCGGCGAAGCTCTTCTCGCGCATATCGTGTGACCCGACGCTCAGAATTCCTATTATAATATGTTTCCGAAAGCGGAACGGTGATTCGTGTCGAACTCATCGCGTTCCGCCATGACATAACTGGTACCGAGCCTAAATTTCCCCGTTTTCACGCACTTTCGGCCTTTATATCACTTTATTTATATAATATTTCGTTTTTTTTATATCTTGTGTCATTTTCGATTTAGATGTGTTTCTTAGGCTTAAAAATACATTCTCCAATGTATTGAGAGGCGGGATTTGATAATTTCTAATTAGTAAAATCGCATTTCTTCCCCGTACGACGGGCATTTGTGATTTACTTTATTACTCCCGTGACGGTATATCATTTTCAATAAACTTCATATCCAAGGCTTCTTTAGACCGTAGGTGGAAGGATCACCGTGGAGAATTCCTAAGGAAATGAAAAATCGAGCGTAAAAAGAGAATCGAGCAGCGTTGGACGGCAAAAAAAAAGGGGGTGCAACACGAGGACTTCCCAGGGGGTCACCCATCCTAGTACTACTCTCGCCCAAGCACGCTTAATTTCGGAGTTCGATGGGATCCGGTGCATTAGTCTTTGGTATAATCGCACCCAGTAGAACCAAATTCTATTCTCTTATGGTAGATTCGACCCGAACTTCAAACAGCCATCACTTTCGAACCGGGCGGAGCTACGGGACCCACTACACATGCCGGTGAAGCTCTTCTCGCGCCTATCGTGTGACCCGACGCTCAGAATTCCTATTATAATATGTTTCCGGAAGCGGAACGGCGATTCGTGTCGAACTCATTGCGTTCCGCCATGACATAACACATGCCGGCGAAGCTCTTCTCGCGCCCATCGTGTGACCCGACGCTCAGAATTCCTATTATAATATGTTTCCGGAAGCGGAACGGCGATTCGTGTCGAACTCATGGCGTTCCGCCATGACATAACTGGTCCCGAGCCTAAATTTCCCCGTTTTCACGCACTTTCGGCCTTTATATCACTTTATTTATATAATATTTCGTTTTTCTTTTGATATCTTGTGTCATTTTCGATTTAGATGTGTTTCTTAGGCTTAAAAATACATTCTCCAATGTATTGGGAGGCGGAATTTGATAATTTCTAATTAGTAAAATCGCATTTCTTCCCCGTACGACGAGCGTTTGTGATTTACTTTATTACTCCCGTGACGGTATATCATTTTCAATAAGCTTCATATCCAATGCTTCTTTAGACCGTAGGTGGAATAATCACCGTGGAGAATTCCTAAGAAAACGAAAGATCGAGCGTAAAAAGAGAATCGAGCAGCGTTGGACGGCAAAAAAAGGGGGTGCAACACGAGGACTTCCCATGGGGTCACCCATCCTAGTACTACTCTCGCCCAATCACGCTTAACTTTGGAGTTTTGATGGGATCCGGTGCATTAGTGCTGGTATGATCGGACACATAAGTAGAACCAAATTCTATTCTCTTATGGTAGATTCGACCCGAACTTCAAACAGCCATCACTTTCAAACCGGGTCGAGCTACGGGACCCACCACACATGCCGGCGAAGCTCTTCTCGCGCCTATCGTGTGACCCGACGCTCAGAATTCCTATTATAATATGTTTCCGGAAGCGGAACGGCGATTCGTGTCGAACTCATCGCGTTCCGCCATGACATAACACATGCCGGCGAAGCTCTTCTCGCGCCCATCGTGTGACCCGACGCTCAGAATTCCTATTATAATATGTTTCCGGAAGCGGAACGGTGATTCGTGTCGAACTCATGGCGTTCCGCCATGACATAACTGGTCCCGAGCCTAAATTTCCCCGTTTTCACGCACTTTCTGCCTTTATATCACTTTATTTATATAATATTTCGTTTTTCTTTTGATATCTTGTGTCATTTTCGATTTAGATGTGTTTCTTAGGCTTAAAAATACATTCTCCAATGATTTTGGGAGGCGGAATTTGATAATTTCTAATTAGTAAAATCGCATTTCTTCCCCGTACGACGGGCATTTGTGATTTACTTTATTACTCCCGTGACGGTATATCATTTTCAATAAGCTTCATATCCAAGGCTTATTTAGGCCGTAGGTGGAAGGATCGCTGTGGAGAATTCCTAAGAAAACGAAAAATTGAGCGTAAAAAGAGAATCGAGCAGCGTTGGACGGCAAAAAAAGGGGTGCCACACGAGGACTTCCCAGGGGGTCACCCATCCTAGTACTACTCTCGCCCAATCACGCTTAACTTTGGAGTTCTGATGGGATCCGGTGCATTAGTGCTGGTATGATCGGACACATAAGTAGAACCAAATTCTATTCTCTTATGGTAGATTCGACCCGAACTTCAAACAGCCATCACTTTCAAACCGGGCGGAGCTACGGGACCCACCACACATGCCGGCGAAGCTCTTCTCGCGCCTATCGTGTGACCCGACGCTCAGAATTCCTATTATAATATGTTTCCGGAAGCGGAACGGCGATTCGTGTCGAACTCATCGCGTTCCGCCATGACATAACACATGCCCGCGAAGCTCTTCTCGCGCCCATCGTGTGACCATACGCTCACAATTCCTATTATAATATGTTTCTGGAAGCGGAACGGCGATTCGTGTCGAACTCATAGCGTTCCGCCATGACATAACTGGTCCCGAGCCTAAATTTCCCCGTTTTCACGCACTTTCGGTCTTTATATCACTTTATTTATATAATATTTCGTTTTTCTTTTGATATCTTGTATCATTTTCGATTTAAATGTGTTTCTTAGGCTTAAAAATACATTCTCCAATGATTTTGGGAGGCGGAATTTGATAATTTCTAATTAGTAAAATCGCATTTCTTCCCCGTACGACGGGCATTTGTGATTTACTTTATTACTCCCGTGACGGTATATCATTTTCAATAAGCTTCATATCCAAGGCTTCTTTAGACCGTAGGTGGAAGGATCACTGTGGAGAATTCCTAAGAAAACGAAAAATTGAGCGTAAAAAGAGAATCGAGCAGCGTTGGACGGCAAAAAAATGGGTGCCACACGAGGACTTCCCAGGGGGTCACCCATCCTAGTACTACTCTCGCCCAATCACGCTTAACTTTGGAGTTCTGATGGGATCCAGTGCATTAGTGCTGGTATGATCGGACACATAAGTAGAACCAAATTCTATTCTCTTATGGTAGATTCGACCCGAACTTCAAACAGCCATCACTTTCAAACCGGGCGGAGCTACGGGACCCACCAGACATGCCGGCGAAGCTCTTCTCGCGCTTATCGTGTGACCCGACGCTCAGAATTCCTATTATAATATGTTTCCGGAAGCGGAACGGCGATTCGTGTCGAACTCATCGCGTTCCGCCATGACATAACACATGCCGGCGAAGCTCTTCTCGCGCCCATCATGTGACCCGACGCTCAGAATTCCTATTATAATATGTTTCCGGAAGCGGAACGGTGATTCGTGTCGAACTCATGGCGTTCCGCCATGACATAACTGGTCCCGAGCCTAAATTTCCCCGTTTTCACGCACTTTCGGCCTTTATATCACTTTATTTATATAATATTTCGTTTTTCTTTTGATATCTTGTGTCATTTTCGATTTAGATGTGTTTCTTAGGCTTAAAAATACATTCTCCAATGATTTTGGGAGGCGGAATTTGATAATTTCTAATTAGTAAAATCGCATTTCTTCCCCGTACGACGGGCATTTGTGATTTACTTTATTACTCCCGTGACGGTATATCATTTTCAATAAGCTTCATATCCAAGGCTTCTTTAGGCCGTAGGTGGAAGGATCACTGTGGAGAATTCCTAAGAAAACGAAAAATTGAGCGTAAAAAGAGAATCGAGCAGCGTTGGACGGCAAAAAAAGGGGGTGCAACACGAGGACTTCCCAGAAGGTCACCCATCCTAGTACTACTCTCGCCCAATCACGCTTAACTTCGGAGTTCTGATGGGATCCGGTGCATTAGTGCTGGTATGATCGGACACATAAGTAGAACCAAATTCTATTCTCTTATGGTAGATTCGACCCGAACTTCAAACAGCCATCACTTTCGAACCGGGCGGAGCTACGGGACCCACCACACATGCCGACGAAGCTATTCTCGCGCCTATCGTGTGACCCGACGCTCAGAATTCCTATTATAATATGTTTCCGAAAGCGGAACGGTGATTCGTGTCGAACTCATCGCGTTCCGCCATGACATAACTGGTACCGAGCCTAAATTTCCCCGTTTTCACGCACTTTCGGCCTTTATATCACTTTATTTATATAATATTTCGTTTTTTTTTTTTGATATCTTGTATCATTTTCGATTTAGATGTGTTTCTTAGGCTTAAAAATACATTCTCCAATGTATTGAGAGGCGGGATTTGATAATTTCTAATTAGTAAAATCGCATTTCTTCCCGCATTGACGGGCATTTGTGATTTACTTTATTACTCCCGTGACGGTATATCATTTTCAATAAGCTTCATATCCAAGGCTTCTTTAGGCCGTAGGTGGAAGGATCACCGTGGAGAATTCCTAAGAAAATGAAAAATCGAGCGTAAAAGAGAATCGAGCGTTGACGGCAAAAAGGGGTGCCACACGAGGACTTCCTGTGGGGTCACCCATCCTAGTACTACTCTCGCCCAAGCGCGCTTAACTTCGGAGTTCGATGGAATCCGGCATTAGTCTGGTATAATCGCACCTTAAGTAGAACCAAATTCTATTCTCTTATGGTAGATTCGACCCGAACTTCAAATGCCATCACTTTCGAACCGCGGAGCTACGGACCCACCACACATGCCGGTGAAGCTCTTCTCGCGCCTATCGTGTGACCCGACGCTCAGAATTCCTATTATAATATGTTTCCTAAGCGGAACGGCGATTCGTGTCGAACTCATTGCGTTCGCCATGACATAACACAGCCGTGAAGCTCTTCTCGCACCCATCGTGTGACCCGACGCCGAATTCCTATTATAATATGTTTCCTAAGCGGAACGACGATTCGTGTCGAACTCATGGCGTCCGCCATGACATTACCGTACCGCGCCTAAATTTCCCCGTTTTCACGCACTTTCGGCCTTTATATCACTTTATTTATATAATATTTCGTTTTTCTTTTGATATCTTGTGTCATTTTCGATTTAGATGTGTTTCTTAGGCTTAAAAATACATTCTCCAATGATATTGGGAGGCGGAATTTGATAATTTCTAATTAGTAAAATCGCATTTCTTCCCCGTACGACGAGCGTTTGTGATTTAATTTATTACTCCCGTGACGGTATATCATTTTCAATAAGCTTCATATCCAATGCTTCTTTAGACCGTAGGTGGAAGGATCACCGTGGAGAATTCCTAAGAAAACGAAAGATCGAGCGTAAAAAGAGAATCGAGCAGCGTTGGACGGCAAAAAAAGGGGGTGCAACACGAGGACTTCCCAGAAGGTCACACATCCTAGTACTACTCTCGCCCAATCACGCTTAACTTCGGAGTTCTGATGGGATCCGGTGCACTAGTGCTGGTATGATCGGACACATAAGTAGAACCAAATTCTATTCTCTTATGGTAGATTCTACCCGAACTTCAAACAGCCATCACTTTCGAACCGGGCGGAGCTACGGGACCCACCACACATGCCGGCGAAGCTCTTCTCGCGCCTATCGTGTGACCCGACGCTCAGAATTCCTATTATAATATGTTTCCGAAAGCGGAACGGTGATTCGTGTCGAACTCATCGCGTTCCGCCATGACATAACTGGTACCGAGCCTAAATTTCCCCGTTTTCACGCACTTTCGGCCTTTATATCACTTTATTTATATAATATTTCGTTTTTTTTATATCTTGTGTCATTTTCGATTTAGATGTGTTTCTTAGGCTTAAAAATACATTCTCCAATGTATTGAGAGGCGGGATTTGATAATTTCTAATTAGTAAAATCGCATTTCTTCCCCGTACGACGGGCATTTGTGATTTACTTTATTACTCCCGTGACGGTATATCATTTTCAATAAGCTTCATATCCAAGGCTTCTTTAGGCCGTAGGTGGAAGGATCACCGTGGAGAATTCCTAAGAAAACGAAAAATCGAGCGTAAAAAGAGAATCGAGCACCGTTGGACGGCAAAAAAAGGGGTGCCACACGAGGACTTCCCAGGGGGTCACCCATCCTAGTACTACTCTCGCCCAAGAACGCTTAACTTCGGAGTTCTGATGGGATCCGGTGCATTAGTGCTGGTATAATCGCACCCAGAAGTAGAACCAAATTCTATTCTCTTATGGTAGATTCGACCCGAACTTCAAACAGCCATCACTTTCGAACCGGGCGGAGCTACGGGACCCACCACACATGCCGGTGAAGCTCTTCTCGCGCCTATCGTGTGACCCGATGCTCAGAATTCCTATTATAATATGTTTCCGAAAGCGGAACGGTGCTTCGTGTCGAACTCAACGCGTTCCGCCATGACATAACTGGTACCGAGCCTAAATTTCCCCGTTTTCACGCACTTTCGGCCTTTATATCACTTTATTTATATAATATTTCGTTTTTCTTTTGATATCTTGTGTCATTTTCGATTTAGATGTGTTTGTTAGGCTTAAAAATACATTCTCCAATGTATTGAGAGGCGGGATTTGATAATTTCTAATTAGTAAAATCGCATTTCTTCCCCGTACGACGGGCATTTGTGATTTACTTTATTACTCCCGTGACGGTATATCATTTTCAATAAGCTTCATATCCAAGGCTTCTTTAGGCCGTAGGTGTAAGGATCACTGTGGAGAATTCCTAAGAAAACGAAAAATTGAGCGTAAAAAGAGAATCGAGCAGCGTTGGACGGCAAAAAAAGGGGTGCCACACGAGGACTTCCGAGGGGGTCACCCATCCTAGTACTACTCTCGCACAATCACGCTTAACTTTGGAGTTCTGATGGGATCCGGTGCATTAGTGCTGGTATGATCGGACACATAAGTAGAACCAAATTTTATTCTCTTATGGTAGATTCGACCCGAACTTCAAACAGCCATCACTTTCGAACCGGGTGGAGCTACGGGACCCACCACACATGCCGGCAAAGCTCTTCTCGCACCTATCGTGTGACCCGACGCTTAGAATTCCTATTATAATATGTTTCCGGAAGCGGAACGGCGATTCGTGTCGAACTCATTGCGTTCCGCCATGACATAACACATGCCGGCGAAGCTCTTCTCGCGCCCATTGTGTGACCCTACGCTCAGAATTCCTATTATAATATGTTTCTGGAAGCGGAACGGCGATTCGTGTCGAACTCATAGCGTTCCGCCATGACATTACTGGTCCCGAGCCTAAATTTCCCCGTTTTCACGCACTTTCGGCCTTTATATCACTTTATTTATATAATATTTCGTTTTTCTTTTGATATCTTGTGTCATTTTCGATTTAGATGTGTTTCTTAGGCTTAAAAATACATTCTCCAATGATATTGGGAGGCGGAATTTGATAATTTCTAATTAGTAAAATCGCATTTCTTCCCCGTACGACGAGCGTTTGTGATTTACTTTATTACTCCCGTGACGGTATATCATTTTCAATAAGCTTCATATCCAATGCTTCTTTAGACCGTAGGTGGAAGGATCACCGTGGAGAATTCCTAAGAAAACGAAAGATCGAGCGTTTAAAGAGAATCGAGCAGCGTTGGACGGCAAAAAAAGGGGGTGCATCACGAGGACTTCCCAGAAGGTCACACATCCTAGTACTACTCTCGCCCAATCACGCTTAACTTCGGAGTTCGATGGGATCCGGTGCATTAGTCTTGGTATGATCGGACACATAATTAGAACCAAATTCTATTCTCTTATGGTAGATTCGACCCGAACTTCAAACACCATCACTTTCGAACCGGGCGGAGCTACGGGACCCACCACACATGCCGTGAAGCTCTTCTCGCGCCTATCGTGTGACCCGACGCCGAATTCCTATTATAATATGTTTCCAAAGCGGAACGGTGATTCGTGTCGAACTCATCGCGTCCGCCATGACATAACCGGTACCGAGCCTAAATTTCCCGTTTTCACGCACTTTCGGCCTTTATATCACTTTATTTATATAATATTTCGTTTTTTTTATATCTTGTGTCATTTTCGATTTAGATGTGTTTCTTAGGCTTAAAAATACATTCTCCAATGTATTGAGAGGCGGGATTTGATAATTTCTAATTACTCAAATCGCATTTCTTCCCCGTACGACGGGCATTTGTGATTTACTTTATTACTCCCGTGACGGTATATCATTTTCAATAAGCTTCATATCCAAGGCTTCTTTAGGCCGTAGGTGGAAGGATCACCGTGGAGAATTCCTAAGAAAACGAAAAATCGAGCGTAAAAAGAGAATCGAGCAGCGTTGGACGGCAAAAAAAGGGGTGCCACACGAGGACTTCCCAGGGGGTCACCCATCCTAGTACTACTCTCGCCCAAGAACGCTTAACTTCGGAGTTCTGATGGGATCCAGTGCATTAGTGCTGGTATAATCGCACACAGAAGTAGAACCAAATTCTATTCTCTTATGGTAGATTCGACCTGAACTTCAAACAGCCATCACTTTCGAACCGGGCGGAGCTACGGGACCCACCACACATGTCGGTGAAGCTCTTCTCGCGCCTATCGTGTGAGCCGATGCTCAGAATTCCTATTATAATATGTTTCCGAAAGCGGAACGGTGCTTCGTGTCGAACTCAACGCGTTCCGCCATGACATAACTGGTACCGAGCCTAAATTTCCCCGTTTTCACGCACTTTCGGCCTTTATATCACTTTATTTATATAATATTTCGTTTTTCTTTTGATATCTTGTGTCATTTTCGATTTAGATGTGTTTGTTAGGCTTAAAAATACATTCTCCAATGTATTGAGAGGCGGGATTTGATAATTTCTAATTAGTAAAATCGCATTTCTTCCCCGTACGACGGGCATTTGTGATTTACTTTATTACTCCCGTGACGGTATATCATTTTCAATAAGCTTCATATCCAAGGCTTCTTTAGGCCGTAGGTGTAAGGATCACTGTGGAGAATTCCTAAGAAAACGAAAAATTGAGCGTAAAAAGAGAATCGAGCAGCGTTGGACGGCAAAAAAAGGGGTGCCACATGAGGACTTCCCAGGGGGTCACCCATCCTAGTACTACTCTCGCACAGTCACGCTTAACTTTGGAGTTCTGATGGGATTCGGTGCATTAATGCTGGTATGATCGGACACATAAGTACAACCAAATTCTATTCTCTTATGGTAGATTCAACCCGAACTTCAAACAGCCATCACTTTCGAACCGGGCGGAGCTACGGGACCCACCACACATGCCGGTGAAGCTTTTCTCGCACCTATCGTGTGACCCGACGCTCAGAATTCCTATTATAATATGTTTCCGGAAGCGTAACGGCGATTCGTGTCGAACTCATTGCGTTCCGCCATGACATAACACATGCCGGCGAAGCTCTTCTCGCGCCCATCGTGTGACCCTACGCTCATAATTCCTATTATAATATGTTTCTAGAAGCGGAACGGCGATTCGTGTCGAACTCATGGCGTTCCGCCATGACATAACTGGTCCCGAGCCTAAATTTCCCCGTTTTCACGCACTTTCGGCCTTTATATCACTTTATTTATATAGTATTTCGTTTTTCTTTTGATATCTTGTGTCATTTTCGATTTAGATGTGTTTCTTAGGCTTAAAAATACATTCTCCAATGATTTTGGGAGGCGGAATTTGATAATTTCTAATTAGTAAAATCGCATTTCTTCCCCGTACGACGAGCGTTTGTGATTTACTTTATTACTCCCGTGACGGTATATCATTTTCAATAAGCTTCATATCCAATGCTTCTTTAGACCGTAGGTGGAAGGATCACCGTGGAGAATTCCTAAGAAAACGAAAGATCGAGCGTAAAAAGAGAATCGAGCAGCGTTGGACGGCAAAAAAAGGGGGTGCAACACGAGGACTTCCCAGAAGGTCACACATCCTAGTACTACTCTCGCCCAATCACGCTTAACTTTGGAGTTCTGATGGGATCCGGTGCATTAGTGCTGGTATGATCGGACACATAAGTAGAACCAAATTCTATTCTCTTATGGTAGATTCGACCCGAACTTCAAACAGCCATCACTTTCGAACCGGGCGGAGCTACGGGACCCACCACACATGCCGGCGAAGCTATTCTCGCGCCTATCGTGTGACCCGATGCTCAGAATTCCTATTATAATATGTTTCCGAAAGCGGAACGGTGATTCGTGTCGAACTCATCGCGTTCCGCCATGACATAACTGGTACCGAGCCTAAATTTCCCCGTTTTCACGCACTTTCGGCCTTTATATCACTTTATTTATATAATATTTCGTTTTTTTTTTTGATATCTTGTATCATTTTCGATTTAGATGTGTTTCTTAGGCTTAAAAATACATTCTCCAATGTATTGAGAGGCGGGATTTGATAATTTCTAATTAGTAAAATCGCATTTCTTCCCCGTACGACGGGCATTTGTGATTTACTTTATTACTCCCGTGACGGTATATCATTTTCAATAAGCTTCATATCCAAGGCTTCTTTAGGCCGTAGGTGGAAGGATCACCGTGGAGAATTCCTAAGAAAACGAAAAATCGAGCGTAAAAAGAGAATCGAGCAGCGTTGGACGGCAAAAAAAGGGGTGCCACACGAGGACTTCCCAGGGGGTCACCCATCCTAGTACTACTCTCGCCCAAGCGCGCTTAACTTCGGAGTTCTGATGGAATCCGGTGCATTAGTCCTGGTATAATCGCACCCAGAAGTAGAACCAAATTCTATTCTCTTATGGTAGATTCGACCCGAACTTCAAACAGCCATCACTTTCGAACCGTGCGGAGCTACGGGACCCACCACACATGCCGGTGAAGCTCTTCTCGCGCCTATCGTGTGACCCGACGCTCAGAATTCCTATTATAATATGTTTCCGGAAGCGGAACGGCGATTCGTGTCGAACTCATTGCGTTCCGCCATGACATAACACATGCCGGCGAAGCTCTTCTCGCACCCATCGTGTGACCCGACGCTCATAATTCCTATTATAATATGTTTCCGGAAGCGGAACGACGATCCGTGTCGAACTCATGGCGTTCTGCCATGACATAACTGGTACCGCGCCTAAATTTCCCCGTTTTCACGCACTTTCGGCCTTTATATCACTTTATTTATATAATATTTCGTTTTTCTTTCGATATCTTGTGTCATTTTCGATTTAGATGTGTTTCTTAGGCTTAAAAATACATTCTCCAATGTATTGGGAGGCGGAATTTGATAATTTCTAATTAGTAAAATCGCATTTCTTCCCCGTACGACGAGCATTTGTGATTTACTTTATTACTCCCGTGACGGTATATCATTTTCAATAAGCTTCATATCCATTGCTTATTTAGACCGTAGGTGGAAGGATCACCGTGGAGAATTCCTAAGGAAATGAAAAATCGAGCGTAAAAAGAGAATCGAGCAGCGTTGGACGGCAAAAAAAAAGGGGGTGCAACACGAGGACTTCCCAGGGGGTCACCCATCCTAGTACTACTCTCGCCCAAGCACGCTTAACTTCGGAGTTCTGATGGGATCCGGTGCATTAGTGCTGGTATGATCGCACCCATAAGTAGAACCAAATTCTATTCTCTTATGGTAGATTCGACCCGAACTTCAACAACCATCACTTTTGAACCGGGTGAGATACGGGACCCACCACACATGCCGCGAAGCTCTTCTCGCGCCTATCGTGTGACCCGACGCCGAATTCCTATTATAATATGTTTCAAGCGGAACGGTGATTCGTGTCGAACTCATCGCGTTCCGCCATGACATAACTGGTACCGAGCCTAAATTTCCCCGTTTTCACGCACTTTCGGCCTTTATATCACTTTATTTATATAATATTTCGTTTTTCTTTTGATATCTTGTGTCATTTTCGATTTAGATGTGTTTCTTAGGCTTAAAAATACATTCTCCAATGTATTGAGAGGCGGGATTTGATAATTTCTAATTGGTAAAATCGCATTTCTTCCCCGTACGACGGACATTTGTGATTTACTTTATTACTCCCGTGACGGTATATCATTTTCAATAAGCTTCATATCCAAAGCTACTTTAGGCCGTAGGTGGAAGGATCACCGTGGAGAATTCCTAAGAAAACAAAAAATTGAGCGTAAAAAGAGAATCGAGCAGCGTTGGACGGCAAAAAAAGGGGTGCCACACGAGGACTTCCCAGGGGGTCACCCATCCTAGTACTACTCTCGCCCAATCACGCTTAACTTTGGAGTTCTGATGGGATCCAGTGCATTAGTGCTGGTATGATCGGACACATAAGTAGAACCAAATTTTATTCTCTTATGGTAGATTCGACCCGAACTTCAAACAGCCATCACTTTCGAACCGAGCGGAGCTACGGGACCCACCACACATGCCGGCGAAGCTCTTCTCGCACCTATCGTGTGACCCGACGCTCAGAATTCCTATTATAATATGTTTCCGGAAGCGGAACGGCGATTCGTGTCGAACTCATTGCGTTCCGCCATGACATAACACATGCCGGCGAAGCTCTTCTCGCGCCCATCGTGTGACCATACGCTCAGAATTCCTATTATAATATGTTTCTGGAAGCGGAACGGCGATTCGTGTCGAACTCATAGCGTTCCGCCATGACATAACTGGTCCCGAGCCTAAATTTCCCCGTTTTCACGCACTTTCGGTCTTTATATCACTTTATTTATATAATATTTCGTTTTTCTTTTGATATCTTGTGTCATTTTCGATTTAGCTGTGTTTCTTAGGCTTAAAAATACATTCTCCAATGATATTGGGAGGCGGAATTTGATAATTTCTAATTAGTAAAATCACATTTCTTCCCCGTACGACGAGCGTTTGTGATTTACTTTATTACTCCCGTGACGGTATATCATTTTCAATAAGCTTCATATCCAATGCTTCTTTAGACCGTAGGTGGAAGGATCACCGTGGAGAATTCCTAAGAAAACGAAAGATCGAGCGTAAAAAGAGAATCGAGCAGCGTTGGACGGCAAAAAAAGGGGGTGCAACACGAGGACTTCCTTAAGGTCACACATCCTAGTACTACTCGCCCAATCACGCTTAACTTCGAGTTCGATGGGATCCGTGCATTAGTGCTGGTATGATCGGACACATAAGTAGAACCAAATTCTATTCTCTTATGGTAGATTCGACCCGAACTTCAAATGACCATCACTTTCGAAGGCGGAGCTACGGGACCCACCACACATGCCGTGAGCTCTTCTCGCGCCTATCGTGTGACCCGACGCTCAGAATTCCTATTATAATATGTTTCCGAAAGCGGAACGGTGATTCGTGTCGAACTCATCGCGTTCCGCCATGACATAACTGGTACCGAGCCTAAATTTCCCCGTTTTCACGCACTTTCGGCCTTTATATCACTTTATTTATATAATATTTCTTTTTTTTTGATATCTTGTGTCATTTTCGATTTAGATGTGTTTCTTAGGCTTAAAAATACATTCTCCAATGATTTTGGGAGGCGGAATTTGATAATTTCTAATTAGTAAAATCGCATTTCTTCCCCGTACGACGAGCGTTTGTGATTTACTTTATTACTCCCGTGACGGTATATCATTTTCAATAAGCTTCATATCCAATGCTTCTTTAGACCATAGGTGGAAGGATCACCGTGGAGAATTCCTAAGAAAATGAAAGATCGAGCGTAAAAAGAGAATCGAGCAGCGTGACGGCAAAAAAAGGGGGTGTAACACGAGGACTTCCCAGAAGGTCACACATCCTAGTACTACTCTCGCCCAATCACGCTTAAGTTTGGAGTTCTGATGGGATCCGGTGCATTAGTGCTGGTATGATCGGACACATAAGTAGAACCAAGTTCTATTCTCTTATGGTAGATTCGACCCGAACTTCAAACAGCCATCACTTTCGAACCGGGCGGAGCTACGTGACCCACCACACATGCCGGCGAAGCTCTTCTCGCGCCTATCGTGTGACCCGACGCTCAGAATTCCTATTATAATATGTTGCCGAAAGCGGAACGGTGATTCGTGTCGAACTCATCGCGTTCCGCCATGACATAACTGGTACCGAGCCTAAATTTCCCCGTTTTCACGCACTTTCGGCCTTTATATCACTCTATTTATATAATATTTCGTTTTTCTTTTGATATCTTGTGTTATTTTCGATTTAGATGTGTTTCTTAGGCTGAAAAATACATTCTCCAATGTATTGAGAGGCGGGATTTGATAATTTCTAATTAGTAAAATCGCATTTCTTCCCCGTACGACGGACATTTGTGATTTACTTTATTACTCCCGTGACGGTATATCATTTTCAATAAGCTTCATATCCAAGGCTTCTTTAGGCCGTAGGTGGAAGGATCACTGTGGAAAATTCCTAAGAAAACGAAAAATTGAGCGTAAAAAGAGAATCGAGCAGCGTTGGACGGCAAAAAAAGGGGTGCCACACGAGGACTTCCCAGGGGGTCACCCATCCTAGTACTACTCTCGCCCAATCACGCTTAACTTTGGAGTTCTGATGGGATCCGGTGCATTAGTGCTGGTATGATCGGACACATAAGTAGAACCAAATTCTATTCTCTTATGGTAGATTCGACCCGAACTTCAAACAGCCATCACTTTCGAATCGGGCGGAGCTACGGGACCCACCACACATGCCGGCGAAGCTCTTCTCGCACCTATCGTGTGACCCGACGCTCAGAATTCCTATTATAATATGTTTCCGGAAGCGGAACGGCGATTCGTGTCGAACTCATTGCGTTCCGCCATGACATAACACATGCCGGCGAAGCTCTTCTCGCGCCCATCGTGTGATCCTACACTCAGAATTCCTATTATAATATGTTTCTGGAACCGGAACGGCGATTCGTGTCGAACTCATAGCGTTCCGCCATGACATAACTGGTCCCGAGCCTAAATTTCCCCGTTTTCACGCACTTTCGGCCTTTATATCACTTTATTTATATAATATTTCGTTTTTCTTTTGATATCTTGTGTCATTTTCGATTTAGATGTGTTTCTTAGGCTTAAAAATACATTCTCCAATGATTTTGGGAGGCGGAATTTGATAATTTCTAATTAGTAAAATCGCATTTCTTCCCGTCTGACAGCGTTTGTGATTTACTTTATTACTCCCGTGACGGTATATCATTTTCAATAAGCTTCATATCCAATGCTTCTTTAGACCATAGGTGGAAGGATCACCGTGGAGAATTCCTAAGAAAACGAAAGATCGAGCGTAAAAAGAGAATCGAGCAGCGTTGGACGGCAAAAAAAGGGGGTGTAACACGAGGACTTCCCAGAAGGTCACACATCCTAGTACTACTCTCGCCCAATCACGCTTAACTTTGGAGTTCTGATGGGATCCGGTGCATTAGTGCTGGTATGATCGGACACATAAGTAGAACCAAATTCTATTCTCTTATGGTAGATTCGACCCGAACTTCAAACAGCCATCACTTTCGAACCGGGCGGAGCTACGTGACCCACCACACATGCCGGCGAAGATCTTCTCGCGCCTATCGTGTGACCCGACGCTCAGAATTCCTATTATAATATGTTTCCGAAAGCGGAACGGTGATTCGTGTCGAACTCATCGCGTTCCGCCATGACATAACTGGTACCGAGCCTAAATTTCCCCGTTTTCACGCACTTTCGGCCTTTATATCACTTTATTTATATAATATATCGTTTTTTTTTTTGATATCTTGTGTCATTTTCGATTTAGATGTGTTTCTTAGGCTTAAAAATACATTCTCCAATGTATTGAGAGGCGGGATTTGATAATTTCTAATTAGTAAAATCGCATTTCTTCCCCGTACGACGGGCATTTGTGATTTACTTTATTACTCCCGTGACGGTATATCATTTTCAATAAGCTTCATATCCAAGGCTTCTTTAGACCGTAGGTGGAAGGATCACCGTGGAGAATTCCTAAGAAAACGAAAAATCGAGCGTAAAAAGAGAATCGAGCAGCGTTGGACGGCAAAAAAAGGGGTGCCACACGAGGACTTCCCAGGGGGTCACCCATCCTAGTACTACTCTCGCCCAAGCGCGCTTAACTTCAGAGTTCTGATGGGAACACAGAAAAATGAAGGAAGGGCACCACAATCATCAAAAAATGCATTTTTCTTATGCTAACTCATGCGGATAGAAGACCTACCGCAAAGAAGGAGTTGGATCCGGTGCATTAGTGCTGGTATAATCGCACCCAGAAGTAGAACCAAATTATATTCTCTTATGGTAGATTCGACCCGAACTTCAAACAGCCATCACTTTCGAACCGGGCGGAGCTACGGGACCCACTACACATGCCGGTGAAGCTCTTCTCGCGCCTATCGTGTGACCCGACGCTCAGAATTCCTATTATAATATGTTTCCGGAAGCGGAACGGCGATTCGTGTTGAACTCATTGCGTTCCGCCATGACATAACTCATGCCGGCGAAGCTCTTCTCGCGCCCATCGTGTGACCCGACGCTCAGAATTCCTATTATAATATGTTTCCGGAAGCGGAACGGCGATTCGTGTCGAACTCATTGCGTTCCGCCATGACATAACTGGTCCCGAGCCTAAATTTCCCCGTTTTCACGCACTTTCGGCCTTTATATCACTTTATTTATATAATATTTCGTTTTTCTTTTGATATCTTGTGTCATTTTCGATTTAGATGTGTTTCTTAGGCTTAAAAATACATTCTCCAATGTATTGGGAGGCGGAATTTGATAATTTCTAATTAGTAAAATCGCATTTCTTCCCCGTACGACGAGCGTTTGTGATTTACTTTATTACTCCCGTGACGGTATATCATTTTCAATAAGCTTCATATCCAATGCTTCTTTAGACCGTAGGTGGAAGAATCACCGTGGAGAATTCCTAAGAAAACGAAAGATCGAGCGTAAAAAGAGAATCGAGCAGCGTTGGACGGCAAAAAAGGGGGTGCAACACGAGGACTTCCCAGGGGGTCACCCATCCTAGTACTACTCTCGCACAATCACGCTTAACTTTGGAGTTCTGATGGGATCCGGTGCATTAGTGCTGGTATGATCGGACACATAAGTAGAACCAAATTCTATTCTCTTATGGTAGATTCAACCCGAACTTCAAACAGCCATCACTTTCGAACCGGGCGGAGCTACGGGACCCACCACACATGCCGGTGAAGCTCTTCTCGCACCTATCGTGTGACCCGACGCTCAGAATTCCTATTATAATATGTTTCCGGAAGCGGAACGGCGATTCGTGTCGAACTCATTGCGTTCCGCCATGACATAACACATGCCGGCGAAGCTCTTCTCGCGCCCATCGTGTGACCCTACGCTCAGAATTCCTATTATAATATGTTTCTGGAAGCGGAACGGCGATTCGTGTCGAACTCATGGCGTTCCGCCATGACATAACTGGTCCCGAGCCTAAATTTCCCCGTTTTCACGCACTTTCGGCCTTTATATCACTTTATTTATATAGTATTTCGTTTTTCTTTTGATATCTTGTGTCATTTTCGATTTAGATGTGTTTCTTAGGCTTAAAAATACATTCTCCAATGATTTTGGGAGGCGGAATTTGATAATTTCTAATTAGTAAAATCGCATTTCTTCCCCGTACGACGAGCGTTTGTGATTTACTTTATTACTCCCGTGACGGTATATCATTTTCAATAAGCTTCATATCCAATGCTTCTTTAGACCGTAGGTGGAAGGATCACCGTGGAGAATTCCTAAGAAAACGAAAGATCGAGCGTAAAAAGAGAATCGAGCAGCGTTGGACGGCAAAAAAAGGGGGTGCAACACGAGGACTTCCCAGAAGGTCACACATCCTAGTACTACTCTCGCCCAATCACGCTTAACTTCGGAGTTCTGATGGGATCCGGTGCATTAGTGCTGGTATGATCGGACACATAAGTAGAACCAAATTCTATTCTCTTATGGTAGATTCGACCCGAACTTCAAACAGCCATCACTTTCGAACCGGGCGGAGCTACGGGACCCACCACACATGCCGGCGAAGCTCTTCTCGCGCCTATCGTGTGACCCGGCCTCAATTCCTATTATAATATGTTTCAAAGCGGAACGGTGATTCGTGTCGAACTCATCGCGTCCGCCATGACATAAGCTGTACCGAGCCTAAATTTCCCGTTTTCACGCACTTTCGGCCTTTATATCACTTTATTTATATAATATTTCGTTTTTTTTTTATATCTTGTATCATTTTCGATTTAGATGTGTTTCTTAGGCTTAAAAATACATTCTCTAATGTATTGAGAGGCGGGATTTGATAATTTCTAATTAGTAAAATCGCATTTCTTCCCCGTACGACGGGCATTTGTGATTTACTTTATTACTCCCGTGACGGTATATCATTTTCAATAAGCTTCATATCCAAGGCTTCTTTAGGCCGTAGGTGGAAGGATCACCGTGGAGAATTCCTAAGAAAACGAAAAATCGAGCGTAAAAAGAGAATCGAGCAGCGTTGGACGGCAAAAAAAGGGGTGCCACACGAGGACTTCCCAGGGGGTCACCCATCCTAGTACTACTCTCGCCCAAGCGCGCTTAACTTCGGAGTTCTGATGGGATCCGGTGCATTAGTGCTGGTATAATCGCACCCAAAAGTAGAACCAAATTCTATTCTCTTATGGTAGATTCGACCCGAACTTCAAACAGCCATCACTTTCGAACCGTGCGGAGCTACGGGACCCACCACACATGCCGGTGAAGCTCTTCTCGCGCCTATCGTGTGACCCAGCCTCAGAATTCCTATTTTTATATGTTTCCGGAAGAGTAACGGCGATTCGTGTCGAACTCATTGCGTTGCGCCATGCCAGAACACATGCCGGCGTAGCTCTTCTCGCACCCATCGTGTGACCCGACGCTCATAATTCCTATTATAATATGTTTCCGGAAGCGGAACGACGATTCGTGTCGAACTCATGGCGTTCCGCCATGACATAACTGGTACCGCGCCTAAATTTCCCCGTTTCCACGCACTTTCGGCCTTTATATCACTTTATTTATATAATATTTCGTTTTTCTTTTGATATCTTGTGTCATTTTCGATTTAGATGTGTTTCTTAGGCTTAAAAATACATTCTCCAATGTATTGGGAGGCGGAATTTGATAATTTCTAATTAGTAAAATCGCATTTCTTCCCCGTACGACGAGCATTTGTGATTTACTTTATTACTCTCGTGACGGTATATCATTTTCAATAAGCTTCATATCCATTGCTTATTTAGACCGTAGGTGGAAGAATCACCGTGGAGAATTCCTAAGAAAACGAAAGATCGAGCGTAAAAAGAGAACCGAGCAGCGTTGGACGGCAAAAAAAGGGGGTGCAACACGAGGACTTCCCATGGGGTCACCCATCCTAGTACTACTCTCGCCCAATCACGCTTAACTTTGGAGTTCTGATGGGATCCGGTGCATTAGTGCTGGTATGATCGGACACATAAGTAGAACCAAATTCTATTCTCTTATGGTAGATTCGACCCGAACTTCAAACAGCCATCACTTTCGAACCGGGCGGAGATACGGGACCCACCACACATGCCGGCGAAGCTCTTCTCGCGCCTATCGTGTGACCCGACGCTCAGAATTCCTATTATAATATGTTTCCGAAAGCGGAATGGTGATTCGTGTCGAACTCATCGCGTTCCGCCATGACATAACTGGTACCGAGCCTAAATTTCCCCGTTTTCACGCACTTTCGGCCTTTATATCACTTTATTTATATAATATTTCATTTTTCTTTTGATATCTTGTGTCATTTTTGATTTAGATGTGTTTCTTAGGCTTAAAAATACATTCTCCAATGTATTGAGAGGCGGGATTTGATAATTTCTAATTAGTAAAATCGCATTTCTTCCCCGTACGACGGACATTTGTGATTTACTTTATTACTCCCGTGACGGTATATCATTTTCAATAAGCTTCATATCCAAAGCTACTTTAGGCCGTAGGTGGAAGGATCACCGTGGAGAATTCCTAAGAAAACAAAAAATTGAGCGTAAAAAGAGAATCGAGCAGCGTTGGACGGCAAAAAAAGGGGTGCCACACGAGGACTTCCCAGGGGGTCACCCATCCTAGTACTACTCTCGCCCAATCACGCTTAACTTTGGAGTTCTGATGGAATCCGGTGCATTAGTGCTGGTATGATCGGACACATAAGTAGAACCAAATTTTATTCTCTTATGGTAGATTCGACCCGAACTTCAAACAGCCATCACTTTCGAACCGGGCGGAGCTACGGGACCCACCACACATGCCGGCAAAGCTCTTCTCGCACCTATCGTGTGACCCGACGTTTAGAATTCCTATTATAATATGTTTCCGGAAGCGGAACGGCGATTCGTGTCGAACTCATTGCGTTCCGCCATGACATAACACATGCCGGCGAAGCTCTTCTCGCGCCCATCGTGTGACCCTACGCTCAGAATTCCTATTATAATATGTTTCTGGAAGCGGAACGGCGATTCGTGTCGAACTCATAGCGTTCCGCCATGACATTACTCGTCCCGAGCCTAAATTTCCCCGTTTTCACGCACTTTCGGCCTTTATATCACTTTATTTATATAATATTTCGTTTTTCTTTTGATATCTTGTGTCATTTTCGATTTAGATGTGTTTCTTAGTCTTAAAAATACATTCTCCAATGATTTTGGGAGGCGGAATTTGATAATTTCTAATTAGTAAAATCGCATTTCTTCCCCGTACGACGAGCGTTTGTGATTTACTTTATTACTCCCGTGACGGTATATCATTTTCAATAAGCTTCATATCCAATGCTTCTTTAGACCGTAGGTGGAAGGATCACCGTGGAGAATTCCTAAGAAAACGAAAGATCGAGCGTAAAAAGAGAATCGGCAAAAAAAGGGGGTGCAACACAAGGACTTCCGAGAAGGTCACACATCCTAGTACTACTCTCGCCCAATCACGCTTAACTTCGGAGTTCTGATGGGATCCGGTGCATTAGTGCTGGTATGATCGGACACATAAGTAGAACCAAATTCTATTCTCTTATGGTAGATTCGACCCGAACTTCAAACAGCCATCACTTTCGAACCGGGCGGAGCTACGGGACCCACTACACATGCCGGCGAAGCTCTTCTCGCGCCTATCGTGTGACCCGACGCTCAGAATTCCTATTATAATATGTTTCCGAAAGCGGAACGGTGATTCGTGTCGAACTCATCGCGTTCCGCCATGACATAATTGGTACCGAGCCTAAATTGCCCCGTTTTCACGCACTTTCGGCCTTTATATCACTTTATTTATATAATATTTCGTTTTTCTTTTGATATCTTGTGTCATTTTCGATTTATATGTGTTTCTTAGGCTTAAAAATACATTCTCCAATGTATTGAGAGGCGGGATTTGATAATTTCTAATTAGTAAAATCGCATTTCTTCCATGTACGACGGGCATTTGTGATTTACTTTATTACTCCCGTGACGGTATATCATTTTCAATAAGCTTCATATCCAAGACTTCTTTAGGCCGTAGGTGGAAGGATCACCGTGGAGAATTCCTAAGAAAACGAAAAATCGAGCGTAAAAAGAGAATCGAGCAGCGTTGGACGGCAAAAAAAGGGGTGCCACACGAGGACTTCCCAGGGGGTCACCCATCCTAGTACTACTCTCGCCCAAGCGCGCTTAACTTCAGAGTTGATGGGATCCGGTGCATTAGTGCTGGTATAATCGCACCCAGAAATAGAACCAAATTCTATTCTCTAATGGTAGATTCGACCCGAACTTCAAACAGCCATCACTTTCGAACCGGGCGGAGCTACGGGACCCACCACACATGCCGGTGAAGCTCTTCTCGCGCCTATCGTGTGACCCGACGCTCAGAATTCCTATTATAATATGTTTCCGGAAGCGGAACGGCGATTCGTGTCAAACTCATTGCGTTCCGCCATGACATAACACATGCCGGCGAAGCTCTTCTCGCGCCCATCGTGTGACGGCCTTTCGAATTCCTATTATAATATGTTTCTGGAAGCGGAACGGCGATTCGTGTCGAACTCATCGCGTTCCGCCATGACATAACTGGTCCCGAGCCTAAATTTCCCCGTTTTCACGCACTTTCGGCCTTTATATCACTTTATTTATATAATATTTCGTTTTTCTTTTGATATCTTGTGTCATTTTCGATTTAGATGTGTTTCTTAGGCTTAAAAATACATTCTCCAATGATTTTGGGAGGCGGAATTTGGTAATTTCTAATTAGTAAAATCGCATTTCTTCCCCGTACGACGAGCGTTTGTGATTTACTTTATTACTCCCGTGACGGTATATCATTTTCAATAAGCTTCATATCCAATGCTTCTTTAGACCGTAGGTGGAAGGATCACCATGGAGAATTCCTAAGAAAACGAAAGATCGAGCGTAAAAAGAGAATCGGCAAAAAAAGGGGGTGCAACACGAGGACTTCCGAGAAGGTCACACATCCTAGTACTACTCCCGCCCAATCACGCTTAACTTCGGAGTTCTGATGGGATCCGGTGCATTAGTGCTGGTATGATCGGACACATAAGTAGAACCAAATTCTATTCTCTTATGGTAGATTCGACCCGAACTTCAAACAGCCATCACTTTCGAACCGGGCGGAGCTATGAGACCCACCACACATGCCGGCGAAGCTCTTCTCGCGCCTATCGTGTGACCCGACGCTCAGAATTCCTATTATAATATGTTTCCGAAAGCGGAACGGTGATTCGTGTCGAACTCATCGCGTTCCGCCATGACATAACTGGTACCGAGCCTAAATTTCCCCGTTTTCACGCACTTTCGGCCTTTATATCACTTTATTTATATAATATTTCGTTTTTCTTTTGATATCTTGTGTCATTTTCGATTTATATGTGTTTCTTAGGATTAAAAATATATTCTCCAATGTATTGAGAGGCGGGATTTGATAATTTCTAATTAGTAAAATCGCATTTCTTCCCCGTACGACGGGCATTTGTGATTTACTTTATTACTCCCGTGACGGTATATCATTTTCAATAAGCTTCATATCCAATGCTTCTTTAGGCCGTAGGTGGAAGGATCACCGTGGAGAATTCCTAAGAAAACGAAAAATCGAGCGTAAAAAGAGAATCGAGCAGCGTTGGACGGCAAAAAAAGGGGTGCCACACGAGGACTTCCCAGGGGTCACCCATCCTAGTACTACTCTCGCCCAAGCGCGCTTAACTTCGGAGTTCTGATGGGATCCGGTGCATTAGTGCTGGTATAATCGCACCCAGAAGTAGAACCAAATTCTATTCTCTTATGGTAGATTCGACCCGAACTTCAAACAACCATCACTTTCGAACCGGGCGGAGCTACAGGACCCACCACACATGCCGGTGAAGCTCTTCTCGCGCCTATCGTGTGACCCGACGCTCAGAATTCCTATTATAATATGTTTCCGGAAGCGGAATGGCGATTCGTGTCGAACTCATTGCGTTCCGCCATGACATAACACATGCCGGCGAAGCTCTTCTCGCGCCCATCGTGTGACCCGACGCTCAGAATTCCTATTATAATATGTTTCTGGAAGCGGAACGGCGATTCGTGTCGAACTCATCGCGTTCCGCCATGACATAACTGGACCCGAGCCTAAATTTCCCCGTTTTCACGCACTTTCGGCCTTTATATCACTTTATTTATATAATATTTCATTTTTCTTTTGATATCTTGTGTCATTTTCGATTTAGATGTGTTTCTTTGGCTTAAAAATACATTCTCCAATGTATTGGGAGGCGGAATTTGATAATTTCTAATTAGTAAAATCGCATTTCTTCCACGTACGACGTGCGTTTGTGATTTACTTTATTACTCCCGTGACGGTATATCATTTTCAATAAGCTTCATATCCAATGCTTCTTTAGACCGTAGGTGGAAGAATCACCGTGGAGAATTCCTAAGAAAACGAAAGATCGAGCATAAAAAGAGAATCCAGCAGCATTGGACGGCAAAAAAAGGGGGTGCAACACGAGGACTTCCCATGGGGTCACCCATCCTAGTACTACTCTCGCCCAATCACGCTTAACTTTGGAGTTCTAATGGGATCCGGTGCATTAGTGCTGGTATGATCGGACACATAAGTAGAACCAAATTCTATTCTCTTATGGTAGATTCGACCCAAACTTCAAACAGCCATCACTTTCAAACCGGGCGGAGCTACGGGACCTACCACACATGCCGACGAAGCTCTTCTCGCACCTATCGTGTGACCACGCTCGAATTACTATTATAATATGTTTCCGGATGCGTAACGGCGATTCGTGTCGAACTCATTGCGTTCTGCCATGACATAACTGGTCCCGAGCCTAAATTTCCCCGTTTTCACGCACTTTCGGCCTTTATATCACTTTATTTATATAATATTTCGTTTTTCTTTTGATATCTTGTGTCATTTTCGATTTAGATGTGTTTCTTAGGCTTAAAAATACATTCTTCAATGTATTGGGAGGCGAAATTTGATAATTCCTAATTAGTAAATCGCATTTCTTCCCCATACGACGAGCGTTTGTGATTTACTTTATTACTCCCGTGACGGTATATCATTTTCAATAAGCTTCATATCCAATGCTTCTTTAGACCGTAGGTGGAAGGATCACCGTGGAGAATTCCTAAGAAAACGAAATATCGAGCGTAAAAAGAAAATCGAGCAGCGTTGGACGGCAAAAAAAAGGGGTGCAACACGAGGACTTCCGAGGAAGTCACCCATCCTAGTACTACTCTCGCCCGAGCACGCTTAACTTCGGAGTTCTGATGGGATCCGGTGCATTAGTGCTGGTATGATTAGACACATAAGTAGAACCAAATTCTATTATCTTATGGTAGATTCCACCCGAACTTCAAACAGCCATCACTTTCGAACCGGGCGGAGCTACGGGACCCACCACACATGCCGGTGAAGCTCTTCTCGCGCCTATCGTGTGACCCGACGCTCAGAATTCCTATTATAATATGTTTCCGAAAGCGGAACGGCGATTCGTGTCGAACTCATTGCGTTCCGCCATGACATAACACATGCCAGCGAAGCTCTTCTCGCGCCCATCGTGTGACCCGACGTTCAGAATTCCTATTATAATATGTTTCCGGAAGCGGAACGGCGATTCGTGTCGAACTCATTGCGTTCTGCCATGACATTACTGGTCCCGAGCCTAAATTTCCCGTTTTCACGCACTTTCGGCCTTTATATCACTTTATTTATATAATATTTCGTTTTTCTTTTGATATCTTGTGTCATTTTTGATTTAGATGTGTTTCTTAGGCTTAAAAATCCATTCTTCAATGTATTAGGAGGCGAAATTTGATAATTCCTAATTAGTAAAATCGCATTTCTTCCCCATACGACGAGCGTTTGTGATTTACTTTATTACTCCCGTGACGGTATATCATTTTCAATAAGCTTCATATCCAATGCTTCTTTAGACCGTAGGTGGAAGGATCACCGTGGAGAATTCCTAAGAAAATGAAATATCGAGCGTAAAAAGAAAATCGAGCAGCGTTGGACGGCAAAAAAAGGGGGTGCAACACGAGGACTTCCCAGGGAGTCACCCATCCTAGTACTACTCTCGCCCGAGCACGCTTAACTTCAGAGTTCTGATGGGATCCGGTGCATTAGTGCTGGTATGATCAGACACATAAGTAGAACCAAATTCTATTCTCTTATGGTAGATTCCACCCGAACTTCAAACAGCCATCACTTTCGAACCGGGCGGAGCTACGGGACCCACCACACATGCCGGTGAAGCTCTTCTTGCGCCTATCGTGTGACCCGACGCTCAGAATTCCTATTATAATATGTTTCCGAAAGCGGAACGGCGATTCGTGTCGAACTCATTGCGTTCCGCCATGACATAACACATGCCGTGAGCTCTTCGCGCCCATCGTGTGACCCGGCCGAATTCTATTATAATATGTTTCCTAAGAGGAACGGCGATTCGTGTCGAACTCATCGCGTTCCGCCATGACATAACTGGTCCCGAGCCTAAATTCCCCCGTTTTCACGCACTTTCGGCCTTTATATCACTTTATTTATATAATATTTCGTTTTTTTTATATCTCATGTCATTTTCGATTTAGATGTGTTTCTTAGGCTTAAAAATACATTCTCCAATGTATTGGGAGGCGGAATTTGATAATTTCTAAATAGTAAAATCGCATTTCTTCCCGTCTGACAGCGTTTGTGATTTACTTTATTACTCCTGTGACGGTATATCAATTTCAATAAGCTTCAAATCCAATGCTTCTTTAGACCGTAGGTGGAAGGATCACCGTAGAGAATTCCTAAGAAAATGAAAGATCGAGCGTAAAAAGAGAATCGAGCAGCGTTGGACGGCAAAAAAAAGGGGGGCAACACGAGGACTTCCTAGGGGGTCACCCATCCTAGTACTACTCTCACCCAGTCACGCTTAACTTCGGAGTTCTGATGGGATCCGGTGCATTAGTGCTGGTATGATCGGACACATAAGTAGAACCAAATTCTATTCTCTTATGGTAGATTCGACCCGAACTTCAAACAGCCATCACTTTCGAACCGGGCGGAGCTACGGGACCCACCACACATGCCGGCGAAGCTCTTCTCGCGCCTATCGTGTGACCCGACGCTCAGAATTCCTATTATAATATGTTTCCGAAAGTGGAACGGTGATTCGTGTCGAACTCATCGCGTTCCGCCATGACATAACTGGTACCGAGCCTAAATTTCCCCGTATTCACGCACTTTCGGCCTTTATATCACTTTATTTATATAATATTTCGTTTTTCTTTTGATATCTTAAGTCATTTTCGATTTAGATGTGTTTCTTAGGCTTAAAAATACATTCTCCAATGTATTGAGAGGCGGGATTTGATAATTTCTAATTAGTAAAATCGCATTTCTTCCCCGTAAGACGGGCATTTGTGATTTACTTTATTACTCCCGTGACGGTATAATATTTTCAATAAGATTCATATCCAAGGCTTCTTTAGGCCGTAGGTGGAAGGATCGCCGTGGAGAATTCCTAAGAAAACGAAAAATCGAGCGTAAAAAGAGAATCGAGCGGCGTTGGACGGCAAAAAAGGGTGCCACACGAGGACTTCCCAGGGGTCACCCATTCTAGTACTACTCTCGCCCAATCACGCTTAACTTCGGAGTTCGATGGGATCCGTGCATTAGTCTTTGGTATGATCGGACACATAAGTAGAACCAAATTCTATTCTCTTATGGTAGATTCGACCCGAACTTCAAACAGCCATCACTTTCGAACCAAGCGGAGCTACGGACCCACCACACATGCGTGAGCTCTTCTCGCGCCCATCGTGTGACCCGGCCTCGAATTCCTATTATAATATGTTTCGGAAGCGGAACGGCGATTCGTGTCGAACTCATTGCGTTTCGCCATGACATAATCGTCCCGAGCCTAAATTTCCCGTTTTCACGCACTTTCGGCCTTTATATCACTTTATTTATATAATATTTCGTTTTTCTTTTGATATCTTATCTCATTTTCTATTTAGATTTGTTTATTAGGCTAAAAAATAAATTCTTCAATGTATTGGGAGGCGAAATTTGATAATTCCTAATTAGTAAAATCGTATTTCTTCCCATCTGACGAGCGTTTGTGATTTACTTTATTACTCCGTGACGGTATATCATTTACAATAAGCAACATATCCAATGCCACTTTAGACCCTAGTTGGAAGGATCACCTTGCAGAATTCCTAAGAAAGCGAAGATCGAGCGTAAAAAGAGAATCGAGCGGCGTTGGACGGCAAAAAAGGGTGCAACACGAGGACTTCCTGGGGGTCACCCATCCTAGTACTACTCTCGCCCGAGCACGCTTAACCGGATTCGATGGGATCTGCATTAGTGCTGGTATGATCGGACACATAAGTAGAACCAAACTCTATTCTCTTATGGTAGATTCCACCCAAACTTCAAACAGCCATCACTTTCGAACCGGGCGGAGCTACGGGACCCACCACACATGCCGGTGAAGCTCTTCTCGCGCCTATCGTATGACCCGATGCTCGAATTCCTATTATAATATGTTTCAAGCGGAACGGTGATTCGTGTCGAACTCATCGCGTTCCTCCATGACATAACCGTACCGAGCCTAAATTTCCCGTTTTCACGCACTTTCGGCCTTTATATCACTTTATTTATATAATATTTCGTTTTCTTTTGATATCTTATGTCATTTTCGATTTAGATGTGTTTCTTAGGCTTAAAAATACATTCTCCAATGTATTGGGAGGCGGGATTTGATAATTTCTAATTAGTTAAATCGCATTTCTTCCGTCTGACGAG
>JAWKAU010000020.1:2735012-2883876 GCA_033398695.1 Orobanche coerulescens
TACTCTCACCCAGTCACGCTTAACCGGCGTTACGATGGGATCCGGTGCATTAGTGCTGGTATGATCGGACACATAAGTAGAACCAAATTCTATTCTCTTATGGTAGATTCGACCGAACTTCAAGCGACCATCACTTTCGAGCGGGCGGAGCTACGGGACCCACCACACATGCCGTGAAGCTCTTCTCGCGCCTATCGTGTGACCCGGCCTTTCGAATTCCTATTATAATATGTTTCGAGCGGAGCGGTGATTCGTGTCGAACTCATCGCGTTCGCCATGACATAACTGATGCAGAACATAAATTTCCCCATTTTCACGCACTTTCGGCCTTTATATCACATTATTTATATAATATTTCGTTTTCTTTTGATATCTTGTGTCATTTTCGATTTAGATGTGTTTCTTAGGCTTAAAAATACATTCTCGATGTATTGAGAGGCGGGATTTGATAATTTCTAATTAGTAAAATCGCATTTCTTCCCCGTCTGACGGGCATTTGGGATTTACTTTATTACTCTGTGACGGTATATCATTTTCAATAAGCTTCATATCAGAGACTTCTTTAGGCCGTAGGTGGAAGGATCAAGTGGAGAATTCCTAAGAAAGCGAAAAATCGGCGTAAAGAGAATCGAGCAACGTTGGACGGCAAAAAAGGGTGCCACACGAGGACTTCCCGAGGTCACCCATCCTAGTACTACTCTCGCCGGCGCGCTTAACCGGAGTTACGATGGGATCCGGTGCATTAGTCTTGGTATAATCGCACCCAGTAGAACCAAATTCTATTCTCTTATGGTAGATTCGGCCGAACTTCAGCGACCATCACTTTGAGCCGGGCGGAGCTGCGGGACCCACCACATATGCGGTGAAGCTCTTCTCGCGCCTATCGTGTGACCGATGCTCGAATTCCTATTATAATATGTTTAGAAAGCGGAGCGGTCGTGTCGAACTCATTGCGTTCGCCATGACATAACACATGCGGTGAAGCTCTTCTCGCGCCCATCGTGTGACCCGGCCTTTCGAAATTCCTATTATAATATGTTTAGGAAGCGGAGCGGCGATTCGTGTCGAACTCATTGCGTTACGCCATGACATAAGCGGTCCCGAGCCTAAATTTCCCGTTTTCACGCACTTTCGGCCTTTATATCACTTTATTTATATAATATTTCGTTTTCTTTTGATATCTTGTGTCATTTTCGATTTAGATGTGTTTCTTAGGCTTAAAAATACATTCTCGATGTATTGGGAGGTGGAATTTGATAATTTCTAATTAGTAAAATCGCATTTCTTCCCGTCTGACAGCGTTTGTGATTTACTTTATTACTCCGTGACGGTATATCATTTTCAATAAGCTTCATATCGATGCTTCTTTAGACCGTAGGTGGAAGGATCAAGTAGAGAATTCCTAAGAAAATGAAAGATCGGCGTAAAGAGAATCGAGCGGCGTTGGGCGGCAAAAAAGGGTGCAACACGAGGACTTCCCGGGGTCACCCATCATAGTACTACTCTCACCCGATCACGCTTAACCGGCGTTACGATGGGATCCGGTGCATTAGTCTTTGGTATGATCGGACACATAAGTAGAACCAAATTCTATTCTCTTATGGTAGATTCGACCGAACTTCAAGCGGCCATCACTTTGAGCAGGCGGAGCTGCGGGACCCACCACACATGCCGAAGCTCTTCTCGCGCCTATCGTGTGACCCGGCGCTCGAAATTCCTATTATAATATGTTTAGAAGCGGAGCGGTGATTAAATGTCGAACTCATCGCGTTCGCCATGACATAAGCGATGCAGAGCATAAATTTCCCCATTTTCACGCACTTTCGGCCTTTATATCACATTATTTATATAATATTTCGTTTTCTTTTGATATCTTGTGTCATTTTCGATTTAGATGTGTTTCTTAGGCTTAAAAATACATTCTCGATGTATTGAGAGGCGGGATTTGATAATTTCTAATTAGTAAAATCGCATTTCTTCCCGTCTGACGGGCATTTGGGATTTACTTTATTACTCTGTGACGGTATATCATTTTCAATAAGCTTCATATCGAGACTTCTTTAGGCCGTAGGTGGAAGGATCAAGTGGAGAATTCCTAAGAAAGCGAAAAATCGAGCGTAAAGAGAATCGAGCAACGTTGGACGGCAAAAAAGGGGGTGCCACACGAGGACTTCCCGGTCACCCATCCTAGTACTACTCTCGCCGGCGCGCTTAACCGGAGTTGATGGGATCCGGTGCATTAGTCTTTGGTATAATCGCACCAGTAGAACCAAATTCTATTCTCTTATGGTAGATTCGGCCGAACTTCAAGCGACCATCACTTCGAGCCGGGCGGAGCTGCGGGACCCACCACACATGCGGTGAAACTCTTCTCGCGCCTATCGTGTGACCGATGCTCGAGAATTCCTATTATAATATGTTTAGAAAGCGGAGCGGCGATTCGTGTCGAACTCATTGCGTTCGCCATGACATAACACATGCCGTGGCTCTTCTCGCGCCCATCGTGTGACCGGCCTCGAAATTCCTATTATAATATGTTTAGGAGCGGAGCGGCGATTCGTGTCGAACTCATTGCGTTACGCCATGACATAAGCGGTCCAGAGCCTAAATTTCCCGTTTTCACGCACTTTCGGCCTTTATATCACTTTATTTATATAATATTTCGTTTTCTTTTGATATCTTGTGTCATTTCGATTTAGATGTGTTTCTTAGGCTTAAAAATACATTCTCGATGTATTGGGAGGCGTTTGATAATTTCTAATTAGTAAAATCGCATTTCTTCCCGTCTGACGAGCGTTTGTGATTTACTTTATTACTCTGTGACGGTATATCATTTTCAATAAGCTTCATATCGATGCTTCTTTAGGCCGTATGTGGAAGGATCAAGTAGAGAATTCCTAAGAAAATGAAAGATCGGCGTAAAGAGAATCGGCGGCGTTGGACGGCAAAAAAGGGGTGCAACACGAGGACTTCCCGAGGGTCACCCATCTAGTACTACTCTCACCCGGTCACGCTTAACCGGCGTTACGATGGGATCCGGTGCATTAGTCTTTGGTATGATCGGACACATAAGTAGAACCAAATTCTATTCTCTTATGGTAGATTCGGCCGAACTTCAAGCGACCATCACTTTCGAGCCGGGCGGAGCTGCGGGACCCACCACACATGCCGGCGAAGCTCTTCTCGCGCCTATCGTGTGACCGGCGCTCGAAATTACTATTATAATATGTTTAGAAAGCGGAGCGGTGATTCGTGTCGAACTCATCGCGTTCGCCATGACATAAGCTGATGCAGAGCCTGAATTTCCCCATTTTCACGCACTTTCGGCCTTTATATCACATTATTTATATAATATTTCGTTTTTCTTTTGATATCTTGTGTCATTTTCGATTTAGATGTGTTTCTTAGGCTTAAAAATACATTCTCCAATGTATTGAGAGGCGGGATTTGATAATTTCTAATTAGTAAAATCGCATTTCTTCCCCGTACGACGGGCATTTGGGATTTACTTTATTACTCCTGTGACGGTATATCATTTTCAATAAGCTTCATATCCAAGACTTCTTTAGGCCGTAGGTGGAAGGATCAAGTGGAGAATTCCTAAGAAAGCGAAAAATCGGCGTAAAGAGAATCGAGCAACGTTGGACGGCAAAAAAGGGGTGCCACACGAGGACTTCCCGGGGTCACCCATCCTAGTACTACTCTCGCGGCGCGCTTAACCGGAGTTACGATGGGATCCGGTGCATTAGTCTTTGGTATAATCGCACCAGAAGTAGAACCAAATTCTATTCTCTTATGGTAGATTCGGCCGAACTTCAAGCGACCATCACTTTCGAGCCGGCGGAGCTGCGGGACCCACCACATATGCGGTGAAGCTCTTCTCGCGCCTATCGTGTGACCCGATGCTCGAGAATTCCTATTATAATATGTTTAAAAGCGGAGCGGCGATTCGTGTCGAACTCATTGCGTTCGCCATGACATAACACATGCCGTGAAGCTCTTCTCGCGCCCATCGTGTGACCCGGCCTTTCGAAATTCCTATTATAATATGTTTAGGCGGAGCAGCGATTCGTGTCGAACTCATTGCGTTACGCCATGACATAAGCGGTCGAGCCTAAATTTCCCGTTTTCACGCACTTTCGGCCTTTATATCACTTTATTTATATAATATTTCGTTTTCTTTTGATATCTTGTGTCATTTTCGATTTAGATGTGTTTCTTAGGCTTAAAAATACATTCTCGATGTATTGGGAGGTGGAATTTGATAATTTCTAATTAGTAAAATCGCATTTCTTCCCGTCTGACGAGCGTTTGTGATTTACTTTATTACTCCGTGACGGTATATCATTTTCAATAAGCTTCATATCGATGCTTCTTTAGGCCGTAGGTGGAAGGATCAAGTAGAGAATTCCTAAGAAAATGAAAGATCGGCGTGAAAGAGAATCGAGCGGCGTTGGACGGCAAAAAAGGGGTGCAACACGAGGACTTCCCGGTCACCCATCATAGTACTACTCTCACCCGATCACGCTTAACCGGCGTTACGTGGGATCCGGTGCATTAGTCTTTGGTATGATCGGACACATAAGTAGAACCAAATTCTATTCTCTTATGGTAGATTCGACCGAACTTCAAGCGGCCATCACTTTCGAGCCGGGCGGAGCTACGGGACCCACCACACATGCGTGAAGCTCTTCTCGCGCCTATCGTGTGACCGACGCTCGAGAATTCCTATTATAATATGTTTAGAAGCGGAGCGGTGATTCGTGTCGAACTCATCGCGTTCGCCATGACATAGTGCAGAGCATAAATTTCCCCATTTTCACGCACTTTCGGCCTTTATATCACATTATTTATATAATATTTCGTTTTTCTTTTGATATCTTGTGTCATTTTCGATTTAGATGTGTTTCTTAGGCTTAAAAATACATTCTCGATGTATTGAGAGGCGGGATTTGATAATTTCTAATTAGTAAAATCGCATTTCTTCCCGTCTGACGGGCATTTGGGATTTACTTTATTACTCTGTGACGGTATATCATTTTCAATAAGCTTCATATCCAAGACTTCTTTAGGCCGTAGGTGGAAGGATCAAGTGGAGAATTCCTAAGAAAGCGAAAAATCGGCGTAAAGAGAATCGAGCAACGTTGGACGACAAAAAAGGGGTGCCACACGAGGACTTCCCGGGGTCACCCATCCTAGTACTACTCTCGCCGGCGCGCTTAACCGGAGTTACGTGGGATCCGGTGCATTAGTCTTTGGTATAATCGCACCGAAGTAGAACCAAATTCTATTCTCTTATGGTAGATTCGACCGAACTTCAAGCGACCATCACTTTCGAGCCGGGCGGAGCTGCGGGACCCACCACACATGCGGTGAAACTCTTCTCGCGCTATCGTGTGACCGATGCTCAGAATTCCTATTATAATATGTTTAGAAGCGGGCAGCGATTCGTGTCGAACTCATTGCGTTCGCCATGACATAACACATGCCGTGACTCTTCGCGCCCATCGTGTGACCTTTCAGAATTCCTATTATAATATGTTTAGGAGGCGGACGGCGATTCGTGTCGAACTCATTGCGTTACGCCATGACATAAGCGGTCCCAGCATAAATTTCCCGTTTTCACGCACTTTCGGCCTTTATATCACTTTATTTATATAATATTTCGTTTTCTTTTGATATCTTGTGTCATTTTCGATTTAGATGTGTTTCTTAGGCTTAAAAATACATTCTCGATGTATTGGGAGCGTTTGATAATTTCTAATTAGTAAAATCGCATTTCTTCCCGTCTGACGAGCGTTTGTGATTTACTTTATTACTCCGTGACGGTATATCATTTTCAATAAGCTTCATATCGATGCTTCTTTAGGCCGTATGTGGAAGGATCAAGTAGAGAATTCCTAAGAAAATGAAAGATCGGCGTAAAAGAGAATCGAGCGGCGTTGGACGGCAAAAAAGGGTGCAACACGAGGACTTCCCGAGGGGTCACCCATCTAGTACTACTCTCACCCGGTCACGCTTAACCGGCGTTACGTGGGATCCGGTGCATTAGTCTGGTATGATCGGACACATAAGTAGAACCAAATTCTATTCTCTTATGGTAGATTCGACCCGAACTTCAAGCGGCCATCACTTTCGAGCCGGGCGGAGCTACGGGACCCACCACACATGCCGAAGCTCTTCTCGCGCTATCGTGTGACCCGGCCTTTCAATTACTATTATAATATGTTTCAGCGGAGCGGTGATTCGTGTCGAACTCATCGCGTTCGCCATGACATAAGCGGTACAGAGCCTAAATTTCCCCATTTTCACGCACTTTCGGCCTTTATATCACATTATTTATATAATATTTCGTTTTCTTTTGATATCTTGTGTCATTTCGATTTAGATGTGTTTCTTAGGCTTAAAAATACATTCTCGATGTATTGAGAGGGGATTTGATAATTTCTAATTAGTAAAATCGCATTTCTTCCGTCTGACGGGCATTTGGGATTTACTTTATTACTCCTGTGACGGTATATCATTTTCAATAAGCTTCATATCGAGACTTCTTTAGGCCGTAGGTGGAAGGATCATCGTGGAGAATTCCTAAGAAAGCGAAAAATCGGCGTAAAGAGAATCGAGCAACGTTGGACGGCAAAAAGGGTGCCACACGAGGACTTCCCGAGGGGTCACCCATCCTAGTACTACTCTCGCGAGCGCGCTTAACCGGAGTTACATGGGATCCGGTGCATTAGTCTTTGGTATAATCGCACCGAAGTAGAACCAAATTCTATTCTCTTATGGTAGATTCGACCGAACTTCAAGCGACCATCACTTTCGAGCCGGGCGGAGCTGCGGGACCCACCACATATGCGGTGAAGCTCTTCTCGCGCTATCGTGTGACCGTGCTCGAATTCCTATTATAATATGTTTAGAAAGCGGAGCAGCGATTCGTGTCGAACTCATTGCGTTCGCCATGACATAACACATGCCGTGAAGCTCTTCTCGCGCCCATCGTGTGACCCGGCGCTCGAATTCCTATTATAATATGTTTAGGAGCGGAGCGGCGATTCGTGTCGAACTCATTGCGTTACGCCATGACATAAGCGGTCCCGAGCCTAAATTTCCCGTTTTCACGCACTTTCGGCCTTTATATCACTTTATTTATATAATATTTCGTTTTCTTTTGATATCTTGTGTCATTTTCGATTTAGATGTGTTTCTTAGGCTTAAAAATACATTCTCGATGTATTGGGAGGTGGAATTTGATAATTTCTAATTAGTAAAATCGCATTTCTTCCCGTCTGACGAGCGTTTGTGATTTACTTTATTACTCCGTGACGGTATATCATTTTCAATAAGCTTCATATCGATGCTTCTTTAGGCCGTAGGTGGAAGGATCAAGTAGAGAATTCCTAAGAAAATGAAAGATCGGCGTAAAGAGAATCGAGCGGCGTTGGACGGCAAAAAAGGGGTGCAACACGAGGACTTCCCGGGGGTCACCCATCATAGTACTACTCTCACCCAATCATGCTTAACCCGGCGTTACGATGGGATCCGGTGCATTAGTCTTTGGTATGATCGGACACATAAGTAGAACCAAATTCTATTCTCTTATGGTAGATTCGACCGAACTTCAAGCGGCCATCACTTTCGAGCCGGGCGGAGCTACGGGACCCACCACACATGCCGTGAAGCTCTTCTCGCGCCTATCGTGTGACCGGCGCTCGAAATTCCTATTATAATATGTTTAGAAAGCGGAGCGGTGATTCGTGTCGAACTCATCGCGTTCGCCATGACATATTGATGCAGAGCATAAATTTCCCCATTTTCACGCACTTTCGGCCTTTATATCACATTATTTATATAATATTTCGTTTTCTTTTGATATCTTGTGTCATTTTCGATTTAGATGTGTTTCTTAGGCTTAAAAATACATTCTCGATGTATTGAGAGGCGGGATTTGATAATTTCTAATTAGTAAAATCGCATTTCTTCCCGTCTGACGGGCATTTGGGATTTACTTTATTACTCTGTGACGGTATATCATTTTCAATAAGCTTCATATCGAGACTTCTTTAGGCCGTAGGTGGAAGGATCAAGTGGAGAATTCCTAAGAAAGCGAAAAATCGGCGTAAAGAGAATCGAGCAACGTTGGACGGCAAAAAAGGGGTGCCACACGAGGACTTCCCGGGGTCACCCATCCTAGTACTACTCTCGCCCGAGCGCGCTTAACCGGAGTTACGATGGGATCCGGTGCATTAGTCTTTGGTATAATCGCACCCAGTAGAACCAAATTCTATTCTCTTATGGTAGATTCGACCGAACTTCAACGACCATCACTTTGAGCAGGCGGAGCTGCGGGACCCACCACACATGCGGTGAAACTCTTCTCGCCTATCGTGTGACCCGATGCTCGAAATTCCTATTATAATATGTTTAAAGCGGAGCGGCGATTCGTGTCGAACTCATTGCGTTCGCCATGACATAACACATGCCGTGAAGCTCTTCTCGCGCCCATCGTGTGACCCGGCCTTTCGAATTCCTATTATAATATGTTTAGGAGGCGGAGCGGCGATTCGTGTCGAACTCATTGCGTTACGCCATGACATAAGCGGTCCAGAGCCTAAATTTCCCCGTTTTCACGCACTTTCGGCCTTTATATCAATTTATTTATATAATATTTCGTTTTTCTTTTGATATCTTGTGTCATTTTCGATTTAGATGTGTTTCTTAGGCTTAAAAATACATTCTCCAATGTATTGGGAGGCGGAATTTGATATTTTCTAATTAGTAAAATCGCATTTCTTCCCCGTACGACGAGCGTTTGTGATTTACTTTATTACTCCCGTGACGGTATATCATTTTCAATAAGCTTCATATCCAATGCTTCTTTAGACCGTATGTGGAAGGATCACCGTAGAGAATTCCTAAGAAAATGAAATATCGAGCGTAAAAAGAGAATCGAGCAGCGTTGGACGGCAAAAAAAAGGGTGCAACACGAGGACTTCCCAGGGGGTCACCCATCCTAGTACTACTCTCACCCAGTCACGCTTAACTTCGGCGTTACGTGGGATCCGGTGCATTAGTCTTTGGTATGATCGGACACATAAGTAGAACCAAATTCTATTCTCTTATGGTAGATTCGACCGAACTTCAAGCAGCCATCACTTTGAGCCGGGCGGAGCTGCGGGACCCACCACACATGCCGACGAAGCTCTTCTCGCGCCTATCGTGTGACCGGCCTTTCAGAATTCCTATTATAATATGTTTAGAAAGCGGAGCGGTGATTCGTGTCGAACTCATCGCGTTCCGCCATGACATAACTGATGCAGAGCATAAATTTCCCCATTTTCACGCACTTTCGGCCTTTATATCACATTATTTATATAATATTTCGTTTTTCTTTTGATATCTTGTGTCATTTTCGATTTAGATGTGTTTCTTAGGCTTAAAAATACATTCTCGATGTATTGAGGCGGGATTTGATAATTTCTAATTAGTAAAATCGCATTTCTTCCGTCTGACGGGCATTTGGGATTTACTTTATTACTCTGTGACGGTATATCATTTTCAATAAGCTTCATATCGAGACTTCTTTAGGCCGTAGGTGGAAGGATCAAGTGGAGAATTCCTAAGAAAGCGAAAAATCGGCGTAAAGAGAATCGAGCAACGTTGGACGGCAAAAAAGGGTGCCACACGAGGACTTCCCGGTCACCCATCCTAGTACTACTCTCGCCGGCGCTTAACTTTGGAGTTACGATGGGATCCGGTGCATTAGTCTTTGGTATAATCGCACCAGTAGAACCAAATTCTATTCTCTTATGGTAGATTCGACCGAACTTCAAGCGACCATCACTTTCGAGCCAGGCGGACTGCGGGACCCACCACACATGCGGTGAAGCTCTTCTCGCGCCTATCGTGTGACCCGCCTTTCAGAATTCCTATTATAATATGTTTAGAAAGCGGAGCGGCGATTCGTGTCGAACTCATTGCGTTCGCCATGACATAACACATGCCGTGAAGCTCTTCTCGCGCCCATCGTGTGACCCGGCTCGAATTCCTATTATAATATGTTTAGGAGCGGAGCGGCGATTCGTGTCGAACTCATTGCGTTACGCCATGACATAAGCAGTCCCGAGCCTAAATTTCCCGTTTTCACGCACTTTCGGCCTTTATATCACTTTATTTATATAATATTTCGTTTTTCTTTTGATATCTTGTGTCATTTCGATTTAGATGTGTTTCTTAGGCTTAAAAATACATTCTCGATGTATTGGGAGGCGGAATTTGATAATTTCTAATTAGTAAAATCGCATTTCTTCCCGTCTGACAGCGTTTGTGATTTACTTTATTACTCCGTGACGGTATATCATTTTCAATAAGCTTCATATCGATGCTTCTTTAGACCGTATGTGGAAGGATCAAGTAGAGAATTCCTAAGAAAATGAAATATCGAGCGTAAAGAGAATCGAGCGGCGTTGACGGCAAAAAAGGGTGCAACACGAGGACTTCCCGGTCACCCATCTAGTACTACTCTCACCCGATCACGCTTAACCGGCGTTACGTGGGATCCGGTGCATTAGTCTTTGGTATGATCGGACACATAAGTAGAACCAAATTCTATTCTCTTATGGTAGATTCGACCCGAACTTCAAGCGACCATCACTTTGAGCAGGCGGAGCTGCGGGACCCACCACACATGCCGAAGATCTTCTCGCGCCTATCGTGTGACCGGCCTTTCGAATTACTATTATAATATGTTTGAAAGCGGAGCGGTGATTCGTGTCGAACTCATCGCGTTCCGCCATGACATAAGCTGATCACAGAGCCTAAATTTCCCCATTTTCACGCACTTTCGGCCTTTATATCACATTATTTATATAATATTTCGTTTTCTTTTGATATCTTGTGTCATTTCGATTTAGATGTGTTTCTTAGGCTTAAAAATACATTCTCGATGTATTGAGAGGCGGGATTTGATAATTTCTAATTAGTAAAATCGCATTTCTTCCGTCTGACGGGCATTTGGGATTTACTTTATTACTCCTGTGACGGTATATCATTTTCAATAAGCTTCATATCCAAGACTTCTTTAGGCCGTAGGTGGAAGGATCAAGTGGAGAATTCCTAAGAAAGCGAAAAATTGAGCGTAAAGAGAATCGAGCAACGTTGGACGGCAAAAAAGGGTGCCACACGAGGACTTCCCGAGGGTCACCCATCCTAGTACTACTCTCGCCGAGCGCGCAACCCGGAGTTACGATGGGATCCGGTGCATTAGTCTTTGGTATAATCGCACCGAAGTAGAACCAAATTCTATTCTCTTATGGTAGATTCGACCGAACTTCAAGCGACCATCACTTTCGAGCCGGGCGGAGCTGCGGGACCCACCACATATGCGGTGAAGCTCTTCTCGCGCCTATCGTGTGACCCGATGCTCGGAATTCCTATTATAATATGTTTAGAAGCGGAGCGGCGATTCGTGTCGAACTCATTGCGTTCGCCATGACATAACACATGCCGTGAAGCTCTTCTCGCGCCCATCGTGTGACCCGGCGCTCGAAATTCCTATTATAATATGTTTAGGAGCGGAGCGATTCGTGTCGAACTCATTGCGTTACGCCATGACATAGCGGTCCCGAGCCTAAATTTCCCCATTTTCACGCACTTTCGGCCTTTATATCACTTTATTTATATAATATTTCGTTTTCTTTTGATATCTTGTGTCATTTCGATTTAGATGTGTTTCTTAGGCTTAAAAATACATTCTCGATGTATTGGGAGGTGGAATTTGATAATTTCTAATTAGTAAAATCGCATTTCTTCCCCGTCTGACGAGCGTTTGTGATTTACTTTATTACTCCGTGACGGTATATCATTTTCAATAAGCTTCATATCGATGCTTCTTTAGACCGTAGGTGGAAGGATCACCGTAGAGAATTCCTAAGAAAATGAAAGATCGAGCGTAAAGAGAATCGAGCGGCGTTGGACGGCAAAAAAAGGGGTGCAACACGAGGACTTCCTAGGGGGTCACCCATCATAGTACTACTCTCACCCGATCACGCTTAACCGGCGTTACGATGGGATCCGGTGCATTAGTCTTTGGTATGATCGGACACATAAGTAGAACCAAATTCTATTCTCTTATGGTAGATTCGACCCGAACTTCAAGCGGCCATCACTTTCGAGCCAGGCGGAGCTGCGGGACCCACCACACATGCGTGAAGCTCTTCTCGCGCCTATCGTGTGACCCGACGCTCGAATTTCTATTATAATATGTTTAGAAGCGGAACGGTGATTCGTGTCGAACTCATCGCGTTCCGCCATGACATAAGCTGAGTACCGAGCATAAATTTCCCCATTTTCACGCACTTTCGGCCTTTATATCACATTATTTATATAATATTTCGTTTTTCTTTTGATATCTTGTGTCATTTTCGATTTAGATGTGTTTCTTAGGCTTAAAAATACATTCTCGATGTATTGAGGCGGGATTTGATAATTTCTAATTAGTAAAATCGCATTTCTTCCCCGTACGACGGGCATTTGGGATTTACTTTATTACTCCTGTGACGGTATATCATTTTCAATAAGCTTCATATCCAAGACTTCTTTAGGCCGTAGGTGGAAGGATCAAGTGGAGAATTCCTAAGAAAGCGAAAAATCGAGCGTAAAAAGAGAATCGAGCAACGTTGGGCGGCAAAAAAGGGTGCCACACGAGGACTTCCCGGTCACCCATCCTAGTACTACTCTCGCCGGCGCGCTTAACCGGAGTTACGATGGGATCCGGTGCATTAGTCTTTGGTATAATCGCACCAGTAGAACCAAATTCTATTCTCTTATGGTAGATTCGACCGAACTTCAAGCGGCCATCACTTTCGAACCGGGCGGAGCTACGGGACCCACCACACATGCGGTGAAACTCTTCTCGCGCCTATCGTGTGACCGATGCTCAGAATTCCTATTATAATATGTTTAGAAAGCGGAGCGGCGATTCGTGTCGAACTCATTGCGTTCGCCATGACATAACACATGCCGTGAAGCTCTTCTCGCGCCCATCGTGTGACCCGGCCTTTCGAGAATTCCTATTATAATATGTTTAGGAAGCGGAGCGGCGATTCGTGTCGAACTCATTGCGTTACGCCATGACATAAGCGGTCCCGAGCCTAAATTTCCCGTTTTCACGCACTTTCGGCCTTTATATCACTTTATTTATATAATATTTCGTTTTTCTTTTGATATCTTGTGTCATTTTCGATTTAGATGTGTTTCTTAGGCTTAAAAATACATTCTCGATGTATTGGGAGGCGGAATTTGATAATTTCTAATTAGTAAAATCGCATTTCTTCCGTCTGACGAGCGTTTGTGATTTACTTTATTACTCCGTGACGGTATATCATTTTCAATAAGCTTCATATCGATGCTTCTTTAGACCGTATGTGGAAGGATCAAGTAGAGAATTCCTAAGAAAATGAAAGATCGGCGTAAAGAGAATCGAGCGGCGTTGGACGGCAAAAAAGGGTGCAACACGAGGACTTCCCGGGGGTCACCCATCCTAGTACTACTCTCACCCGGTCACGCTTAACCGGCGTTACGATGGGATCCGGTGCATTAGTCTTTGGTATGATCGGACACATAAGTAGAACCAAATTCTATTCTCTTATGGTAGATTCGACCGAACTTCAAGCGACCATCACTTTCGAGCCGGGCGGAGCTACGGGACCCACCACACATGCCGTGAAGCTCTTCTCGCGCCTATCGTGTGACCCGGCGCTCAGAATTCCTATTATAATATGTTTAGAAAGCGGAGCGGTGATTCGTGTCGAACTCATCGCGTTCGCCATGACATAACTGGTACAGAGCATAAATTTCCCCATTTTCACGCACTTTCGGCCTTTATATCACATTATTTATATAATATTTCGTTTTCTTTTGATATCTTGTGTCATTTTCGATTTAGATGTGTTTCTTAGGCTTAAAAATACATTCTCGATGTATTGAGAGGCGGGATTTGATAATTTCTAATTAGTAAAATCGCATTTCTTCCGTCTGACGGGCATTTGGGATTTACTTTATTACTCTGTGACGGTATATCATTTTCAATAAGCTTCATATCCAGACTTCTTTAGGCCGTAGGTGGAAGGATCAAGTGGAGAATTCCTAAGAAAGCGAAAAATCGGCGTAAAGAGAATCGAACAACGTTGGACGGCAAAAAAGGGTGCCACACGAGGACTTCCCGGGGGTCACCCATCCTAGTACTACTCTCGCCGGCGCGCTTAACGGAGTTACGATGGGATCCGGTGCATTAGTCTTTGGTATAATCGCACCGAAGTAGAACCAAATTCTATTCTCTTATGGTAGATTCGGCCGAACTTCAAGCGACCATCACTTTCGAGCCGGAGCTGCGGGACCCACCACACATGCGGTGAAGCTCTTCTCGCGCCTATCGTGTGACCGACGCTCGAATTCCTATTATAATATGTTTAGAAGCGGAGCGGCGATTCGTGTCGAACTCATTGCGTTCGCCATGACAGCGATTCGTGTCGAACTCATTGCGTTCCGCCATGACATAAGCGGTCCCGAGCCTAAATTTCCCGTTTTCACGCACTTTCGGCCTTTATATCACTTTATTTATATAATATTTCGTTTTCTTTTGATATCTTGTGTCATTTTCGATTTAGATGTGTTTCTTAGGCTTAAAAATACATTCTCGATGTATTGGGAGGCGGAATTTGATAATTTCTAATTAGTAAAATCGCATTTCTTCCCCGTCTGACAGCGTTTGTGATTTACTTTATTACTCCGTGACGGTATATCATTTTCAATAAGCTTCATATCGATGCTTCTTTAGACCGTATGTGGAAGGATCAAGTAGAGAATTCCTAAGAAAATGAAAGATCGAGCGTAAAGAGAATCGAGCGGCGTTGGACGGCAAAAAAGGGATGCCACACGAGGACTTCCCGGGGTCACCCATCCTAGTACTACTCTCACCCAGCGCGCTTAACCCGGAGTTCGATGGGATCCGGTGCATTAGTCTTTGGTATAATCGCACATAAGTAGAACCAAATTCTATTCTCTTATGGTAGATTCGACCGAACTTCAAACAACCATCACTTTCAAGCCGGGCGGAGCTACGGGACCCACCACACATGCGGTGAAGCTCTTCTCGCGCCTATCGTGTGACCGGCTCAGAATTCCTATTATAATATGTTTAGAAAGCGGAGCGGCGATTCGTGTCGAACTCATTGCGTTCGCTATGACATAACACATGTGCTCTCTCTTCGCCCATCGTGTGACCCGGCCTTCGAATTCCTATTATAATATGTTTGTCGAACTCATTGCGTTACGCCATGACATACGGTCCCGAGCCTAAATTTCCCCGTTTCACGCACTTTCGGCCTTTATATCACTTTATTTATATAATATTTCGTTTTCTTTTGATATCTTGTGTCATTTCGATTTAGATGTGTTTCTTAGGCTTAAAAATACATTTTCAATGTATTGGGAGGCGGAATTTGATAATTTCTAATTAGTAAAATCGCATTTCTTCCGTCTGACGAGCGTTTGTGATTTACTTTATTACTCTGTGACGGTATATCATTTTCAATAAGCTTTATATCGATGCTTCTTTAGGCCGTAGGTGGAAGGATCAAGTAGAGAATTCCTAAGAAAATGAAAGATCGAGCGTAAAAGAGAATCGAGCGGCGTTGGACGGCAAAAAAGGGTGCCACACGAGGACTTCCCGGTCACCCATCCTAGTACTACTCTTGCCCAAGCGCGCTTAACCCGGAGTTAGTGGGATCCGGTGCATTAGTCTTTGGTATAATCGCACCGGAAGTAGAACCAAATTCTATTCTCTTATGGTAGATTCGACCGAACTTCAAACGGCCATCACTTTCGAGCCGGGCGGAGCTACGGGACCCACCACACATGCGGTGAAGCTCTTCTCGCGCCTATCGTGTGACCGGCTCAGAATTCCTATTATAATATCCTTCAAAGCGGAGCGGCGATTCGTGTCGAACTCATTGCGTTCGCCATGGCATAACACATGCGTGAAGCTCTTCTCGCGCCCATCGTGTGACCCGGCCTTTCGAGAATTCCTATTATAATATGTTTAGGAAGCGGAGCGATTCGTGTCGAACTCATTGCGTTACGCCATGACATAAGCGGTCCCGAGTCTAAATTTCCCGTTTTCACGCACTTTCGGCCTTTATATCACTTTATTTATATAATATTTCGTTTTTCTTTTGATATCTTGTGTCATTTTCTATTTAGATGTATTTCTTAGGCTTAAAAATACATTCTCGAATGTATTGGGATGCGGAATTTGATAATTTCTAATTAGTAAAATCGCATTTCTTCCCCGTCTGACGAGCGTTTGTGATTTACTTTATTACTCCGTGACGGTATATCATTTTCAATAAGCTTCATATCGATGCTTCTTTAGGCCGTAGGTGGAAGGATCAAGTAGAGAATTCCTAAGAAAATGAAAGATCGGCGTAAAGAGAATCGAGCGGCGTTGGACGGCAAAAAAGGATGCCACACGAGGACTTCCCGGGGTCACCCATCCTAGTACTACTCTCGCCCAAGCGCGCTTAACCGGAGTTCGATGGGATCCGGTGCATTAGTCTGGTATAATCGCACACTAAGTAGAACTAATTTCTATTCTCTTATGGTAGATTCGACCCGAACTTCAAGCAGCCATCACTTTCGAGCCAGGCGGAGCTGCGGGACCCACCACACATGCGGTGAAGCTCTTCTCGCGCCTATCGTGTGACCACGCTCAGAATTCCTATTATAATATGTTTAGAAGCGGAGCGGCGATTCGTGTCGAACTCATTGCGTTCGCCATGACATAACACATGCCGTGACTCTTCTCGCGCCCATCGTGTGACCCGGCGCTCGAATTCCTATTATTATATGTTTAGGAAGCGGAGCAGCGATTCGTGTCGAACTCATTGCGTTCGCCATGACATAAGCCCAGTCGAGCCTAAATTTCCCGTTTTCACGCACTTTCGGCCTTTATATCACTTTATTTATATAATATTTCGTTTTCTTTTGATATCTTGTGTCATTTTCGATTTAGATGTGTTTCTTAGGCTTAAAAATACATTCTCGATGTATTGGGAGGCGGAATTTGATAATTTCTAATTAGTAAAATCGCATTTCTTCCCGTCTGACAGCGTTTGTGATTTACTTTATTACTCCCGTGACGGTATATCATTTTCAATAATCTTCATATCGATGCTTCTTTAGGCCGTAGGTGGAAGGATCAAGTAGAGAATTCCTAAGAAAATGAAAGATCGAGCGTAAAGAGAATCGAGCGGCGTTGGACGGCAAAAAAAGGGGTGCAACACGAGGACTTCCCAGGGGGTCACCCATCCTAGTACTACTCTCACCTGTCACGCTTAACCGGCGTTACGATGGGATCCGGTGCATTAGTCTGGTATGATCGGACACATAAGTAGAACCAAATTCTATTCTCTTATGGTAGATTCGACCCGAACTTCAAGCGACCATCACTTTCGAGCCGGGCGGAGCTACGGGACCCACCACACATGCCGTGAAGCTCTTCTCGCGCCTATCGTGTGACCCGACACTCGAAATTCCTATTATAATATGTTTCAAAGCGGAGCGGTGATTCGTGTCGAACTCATCGCGTTCGCCATGACATAAGCTGATGCAGAGCCTAAATTTCCCCATTTTCACGCACTTTCGGCCTTTATATCACATTATTTATATAATATTTCGTTTTCTTTTGATATCTTGTGTCATTTCGATTTAGATGTGTTTCTTAGGCTTAAAAATACATTCTCGATGTATTGAGGCGGGATTTGATAATTTCTAATTAGTAAAATCGCATTTCTTCCCGTCTGACGGGCATTTGGGATTTACTTTATTACTCTGTGACGGTATATCATTTTCAATAAGCTTCATATCCAAGACTTCTTTAGGCCGTAGGTGGAAGGATCACCGTGGAGAATTCCTAAGAAAGCGAAAAATCGGCGTAAAGAGAATCGAGCAACGTTGGACGGCAAAAAAGGGTGCCACACGAGGACTTCCCGGGGTCACCCATCCTAGTACTACTCTCGCCCGGCGCGCTTAACCGGAGTTCGATGGGATCCGGTGCATTAGTCTGGTATAATCGCACATAAGTAGAACCAAATTCTATTCTCTTATGGTAGATTCGACCGAACTTCAAGCGGCCATCACTTTCGAGCCAAGGCGGAGCTGCGGGACCCACCACACATGCGGTGAAACTCTTCTCGCGCCTATCGTGTGACCCGATGCTCGAAATTCCTATTATAATATGTTTAGAAAGCGGGCGATTCGTGTCGAACTCATTGCGTTCCGCCATGACATAACACATGCCGTGAAGCTCTTCTCGCGCCCATCGTGTGACCCGGCCTTTCGAAATTCCTATTATAATATGTTTAGGAAGCGGAGCGGCGATTCGTGTCGAACTCATAGCGTTCCGCCATGACATAATCGGTCGAGCCTAAATTTCCCGTTTTCACGCACTTTCGGCCTTTATATCACTTTATTTATATAATATTTCGTTTTCTTTTGATATCTTGTGTCATTTTCGATTTAGATGTGTTTCTTAGGCTTAAAAATACATTCTCGATGTATTGGGAGGCGGAATTTGATAATTTCTAATTAGTAAAATCGCATTTCTTCACCGTCTGACAGCGTTTGCGATTTACTTTATTACTCCGTGACGGTATATCATTTTCAATAAGCTTCATATCCAATGCTTCTTTAGGCCGTAGGTGGAAGGATCAAGTAGAGAATTCCTAAGAAAATGAAAGATCGAGCGTAAAGAGAATCGAGCGGCGTTGGACGGCAAAAAAGGGGTGCAACACGAGGACTTCCCGGGGTCACCCATCCTAGTACTACTCTCACCCGATCACGCTTAACCGGCGTTCTAATGGGATCCGGTGCATTAGTCTGGTATGATCGGACACATAAGTAGAACCAAATTCTATTCTCTTATGGTAGATTCGACCGAACTTCAAGCGACCATCACTTTCGAGCCGGGCGGAGCTGCGGGACCCACCACACATGTCGGTGAAGCTCTTCTCGCGCCTATCGTGTGACCCGGCTCAGAATTCCTATTATAATATGTTTAGAAGCGGAACGGTGATTCGTGTCGAACTCATCGCGTTCGCCATGACATAAGCAGTACAGAGCATAAATTTCCCCATTTTCACGCACTTTCGGCCTTTATATCACATTATTTATATAATATTTCGTTTTCTTTTGATATCTTGTGTCATTTTCGATTTAGATGTGTTTCTTAGGCTTAAAAATACATTCTCGATGTATTGAGAGGCGGGATTTGATAATTTCTAATTAGTAAAATCGCATTTCTTCCGTCTGACGGGCATTTGGGATTTACTTTATTACTCTGTGACGGTATATCATTTTCAATAAGCTTCATATCCAAGACTTCTTTAGGCCGTAGGTGGAAGGATCAAGTGGAGAATTCCTAAGAAAGCGAAAAATAGAGCGTAAAGAGAATCGAGCAACGTTGGACGGCAAAAGGGGTGCCACACGAGGACTTCCCGGTCACCCATCCTAGTACTACTCTCGCCCAGCGCGCTTAACCCGGAGTTACGATGGGATCCGGTGCATTAGTCTTTGGTATAATCGCACCCAAGTAGAACCAAATTCTATTCTCTTATGGTAGATTCGACCGAACTTCAAGCGACCATCACTTTCGAGCCGGGCGGAGCTACGGGACCCACCACACATGCGGTGAAACTCTTCTCGCGCCTATCGTGTGACCCGATGCTCGAAATTCCTATTATAATATGTTTCGAAGCGGAACGGCGATTCGTGTCGAACTCATTGCGTTCGCCATGACATAACACATGCCGTGAAGCTCTTCTCGCGCCCATCGTGTGACCCGGCCTTTCGAATTCCTATTATAATATGTTTAGGAGCGGAGCGGCGATTCGTGTCGAACTCATTGCGTTCGCCATGACATAAGCGGTCCAGAGCCTAAATTTCCCGTTTTCATGCACTTTCGGCCTTTATATCACTTTATTTATATAATATTTCGTTTTTCTTTTGATATCTTGTGTCATTTTCGATTTAGATGTGTTTCTTAGGCTTAAAAATACATTCTCCATGTATTGGGAGGCGGAATTTGATAATTTCTAATTAGTAAAATCGCATTTCTTCCGTCTGACGAGCGTTTGTGATTTACTTTATTACTCCGTGACGGTATATCATTTTAAATAAGCTTCATATCCATGCTTCTTTAGACCGTATGTGGAAGGATCACCTTATAGAATTCATAATAAAATGAAAGATCGAGCGTAAAAGAGAATCGAGCGGCGTTGGACGGCAAAAAAGGGTGCAACACGAGGACTTCCCGAGGGTCACCCATCCTAGTACTACTCTCACCCGATCACGCTTAACCGGCGTTACGATGGGATCCGGTGCATTAGTCTGGTATGATCGGACACATAAGTAGAACCAAATTCTATTCTCTTATGGTAGATTCGACCCGAACTTCAAGCAGCCATCACTTTCGAGCCGGCGGAGCTGCGGGACCCACCACACATGCCGTGAAGCTCTTCTCGCGCCTATCGTGTGACCAGCCTTTCGAAATTCCTATTATAATATGTTTCCGAAAGCGGAACGGTGATTCGTGTCGAACTCATCGCGTTCCGCCATGACATAACTGGTACCGAGCATAAATTTCCCCATTTTCACGCACTTTCGGCCTTTATATCACATTATTTATATAATATTTCGTTTTTCTTTTGATATCTTGTGTCATTTTCGATTTAGATGTGTTTCTTAGGCTTAAAAATACATTCTCCAATGTATTGAGAGGCGGGATTTGATAATTTCTAATTAGTAAAATCGCATTTCTTCCCCGTACGACGGGCATTTGGGATTTACTTTATTACTCCTGTGACGGTATATCATTTTCAATAAGCTTCATATCCAAGACTTCTTTAGGCCGTAGGTGGAAGGATCACCGTGGAGAATTCCTAAGAAAACGAAAAATCGAGCGTAAAAAGAGAATCGAGCAACGTTGGACGGCAAAAAAAGGGGTGCCACACGAGGACTTCCCAGGGGGTCACCCATCCTAGTACTACTCTCGCCCGAGCGCGCTTAACTTTGGAGTTCTGATGGGATCCGGTGCATTAGTGCTTGTATAATCGCACCCAGAAGTAGAACCAAATTCTATTCTCTTATGGTAGATTCGACCCGAACTTCAGCGACCATCACTTTGAACCGGGCGGAGCTGCGGGACCCACCACACATGCGGTGAAGCTCTTCTCGCGCCTATCGTGTGACCCGCTCGAGAATTCCTATTATAATATGTTTCGAAAGCGGAGCGGCGATTCGTGTCGAACTCATTGCGTTCGCCATGACATAACACATGCCGTGAAGCTCTTCTCGCGCCCATTGTGTGACCCGACGCTCGAGAATTCCTATTATAATATGTTTAGGAGCGGAACGGCGATTCGTGTCGAACTCATTGCGTTACGCCATGACATAAGCGGTCCCGAGCCTAAATTTCCCGTTTTCACGCACTTTCGGCCTTTATATCACTTTATTTATATAATATTTCGTTTTCTTTTGATATCTTGTGTCATTTTCGATTTAGATGTGTTTCTTAGGCTTAAAAATACATTCTCGATGTATTGGGAGGCGGAATTTGATAATTTCTAATTAGTAAAATCGCATTTCTTCCCGTCTGACAGCGTTTGTGATTTACTTTATTACTCCGTGACGGTATATCATTTTCAATAAGCTTCATATCCAATGCTTCTTTAGACCGTATGTGGAAGGATCACGTAGAGAATTCCTAAGAAAATGAAAGATCGAGCGTAAAAAGAGAATCGAGCGGCGTTGGACGGCAAAAGGGATGCCACACGAGGACTTCCCGGTCACCCATCCTAGTACTACTCTCGCCCAAGCGCGCTTAACCCGGAGTTCGATGGGATCCGGTGCATTAGTCTTTGGTATAATCGCACGGAAGTAGAACCAAATTCTATTCTCTTATGGTAGATTCGACCGAACTTCAAGCGACCATCACTTTCATCGGGCGGAGCTGCTTGACCCACCACACATGCGGTGAAGCTCTTCTCGCGCCTATCGTGTGACCCGGCCTCGAGAATTCCTATTATAATATGTTTAGAAGCGGGCAGGCGATTCGTGTCAAACTCATTGCGTTCGCCATGACATAACACATGCCGTGAAGCTCTTCTCGCGCCCATCGTGTGACCCGGCCTCGAAATTCCTATTATAATATGTTTAGGAAGCGGAACGGCGATTCGTGTCGAACTCATTGCGTTCTGCCATGACATAACTGGTCCCGAGCCTAAATTCCCCCATTTTCACGCACTTTCGGCCTTTATATCACTTTATTTATATAATATTTCGTTTTTCTTTTGATATCTCGTGTCATTTTCGATTTAGATGTGTTTCTTAGGCTTAAAAATACATTCTCCAATGTATTGGGAGGCGGAATTTGATAATTTTTAATTAGTAAAATCGCATTTCTTCCGTCTGACGAGCGTTTGTGATTTACTTTATTACTCCGTGACGGTATATCATTTTCAATAAGCTTTATATCGATGCTTCTTTAGACCGTAGGTGGAAGGATCACCGTAGAGAATTCCTAAGAAAATGAAAGATCGAGCGTAAAAAGAGAATCGAGCGGCGTTGGACGGCAAAAAAAGGGATGCCACACGAGGACTTCCCGGGGGTCACCCATCCTAGTACTACTCTTGCCCAAGCGCGTTTAACCCGGAGTTAGATGGGATCCGGTGCATTAGTCTTTGGTATAATCGCACCTAAGTAGAACCAAATTCTATTCTCTTATGGTAGATTCGACCGAACTTCAAGCGGCCATCACTTTCGAGCCGGGCGGAGCTACGGGACCCACCACACATGCCGGTGAAGCTCTTCTCGCGCCTATCGTGTGACCGGCGCTCGAAATTCCTATTATAATATGTTTAGGAAGCGGAACGGCGATTCGTGTCGAACTCATTGCGTTCGCCATGACATAACACATGCCGTGAAGCTCTTCTCGCGCCCATCGTGTGACCCGGCCTTCGAATTCCTATTATAATATGTTTGAAGGCGGAACGGCGATTCGTGTCGAACTCATTGTGTTCCGCCATGACATAACGGTCACGAGCCTAAATTTCCCGTTTTCACGCACTTTCGGCCTTTATATCACTTTATTTATATAATATTTCATTTTCTTTTGATATCTTGTGTCATTTTCGATTTATATGTGTTTCTTAGGTTTAAAAATACATTCTCGATTTATTGGGAGGCGGAATTTGATAATTTCTAATTAGTAAAATCGCATTTCTTCCCGTCTGACGAGCGTTTGTGATTTACTTTATTACTCAGTGACGGTATATCATTTTCAATAAGCTTCATATCCAATGCTTCTTTAGGCCGTAGGTGGAAGGATCACCGTAGAGAATTCCTAAGAAAATGAAAGATCGGCGTAAAGAGAATCGAGCGGTGTTGGACGGCAAAAAAGGGATGCCACACGAGGACTTCCCGGTCACCCATCCTAATCTTGCTCTCGCCCAAGCGCGCTTAAATTCGGAGTTACGATGGGATCCGGTGCATTAGTCTGGTATAATCGCACACAAGTAGAACTAATTTCTATTCTCTTATGGTAGATTCGACCGAACTTCAAGCGACCATCACTTTCGAGCCGGGCGGAGCTACGGGACCCACCACACATGCGGTGAAGCTCTTCTCGCGCCTATCGTGTGACCGGCTCGAATTCCTATTATAATATGTTTAGAAAGCGGAGCGGCGATTCGTGTCGAACTCATTGCGTTCGCCATGACATAACACATGCAGTGAAGCTCTTCTCGCACCATCGTGTGACCCGGCCTCGAAATTCCTATTATTATATGTTTAGGAGCGGAGCGGCGATTCGTGTCGAACTCATTGCGTTCCGCCATGACATAAGCGGTCCCGAGCCTAAATTTCCCGTTTTCACGCACTTTCGGCCTTTATATCACTTTATTTATATAATATTTCGTTTTCTTTTGATATCTTGTGTCATTTTCGATTTAGATGTGTTTCTTAGGCTTAAAAATACATTCTCCAATGTATTGGGAGGCGGAATTTGATAATTTCTAATTAGTAAAATCGCATTTCTTCCCCGTCTGACAGCGTTTGTGATTTACTTTATTACTCCGTGACGGTATATCATTTTCAATAATCTTCATATCCATGCTTCTTTAGACCGTAGGTGGAAGGATCAAGTAGAGAATTCCTAAGAAAATGAAAGATCGAGCGTAAAAGAGAATCGAGCGGCGTTGGACGGCAAAAAAGGGTGCAACACGAGGACTTCCCAGGGGTCACCCATCCTAGTACTACTCTCACCCGATCACGCTTAACCGGCGTTACGTGGGATCCGGTGCATTAGTCTTTGGTATGATCGGACACATAAGTAGAACCAAATTCTATTCTCTTATGGTAGATTCGACCCGAACTTCAAGCGACCATCACTTTCGAGCCGGGCGGAGCTACGGGACCCACCACACATGCCGTGAAGCTCTTCTCGCGCCTATCGTGTGACCCGACACTCAGAATTCCTATTATAATATGTTTAGAAGCGGAACGGTGATTCGTGTCGAACTCATCGCGTTCGCCATGACATAAGCTGATGCCGAGCCTAAATTTCCCCATTTTCACGCACTTCGGCCTTTATATCACATTATTTATATAATATTTCGTTTTCTTTTGATATCTTGTGTCATTTTCGATTTAGATGTGTTTCTTAGGCTTAAAAATACATTCTCCATGTATTGAGAGGCGGGATTTGATAATTTCTAATTAGTAAAATCGCATTTCTTCCCGTCTGACGGGCATTTGGGATTTACTTTATTACTCCGTGACGGTAGCTCATTTTCAAGAGGCTTCATTTCCACGGCTTGTTTTGGCCGTAGGTGGAAGGATCACCGTGGAGAATTCCTAAGAAAACGAAAAATCGAGCGTAAAAAGAGAATCGAGCAGCGTTGGACGGCAAAAAAAGGGGTGCCACACGAGGACTTCCCAGGGGGTCACCCATCCTAGTACTACTCTCGCCCAAGCGCGCTTAAATTCGGAGTTCTGATGGGATCCGGTGCATTAGTGCTGGTATAATCGCACCCAGAAGTAGAACCAAATTCTATTCTCTTATGGTAGATTCGACCCGAACTTCAAACAGCCATCACTTTCGAACTGGGCGGAGCTACGGGACCCACCACACATGCCGGTGAAGCTCTTCTCGCGCCTATCGTGTGACCCGACGCTCAAAATTCCTATTATAATATGTTTCCGGAAGCGGAACGGCGATTCGTGTCGAACTCATTACGTTCCGCCATGACATAACACATGCCGGCGAAGCTCTTCTCGCGCCCATCGTGTGAACCGACGCTCAGAATTCCTATTATAATATGTTTCTGGAAGCGGGACGGCGATTCGTGTCGAACTCATTGCGTTTCGCCATGACATAACTGGTCCCGAGCCTAAATTTCCCCGTTTTCACGCACTTTCGGCCTTTATATCACTTTATTTATATAATATTTCGTTTTTCTTTTGATATCTTGTGTCATTTTCGATTTAGATGTGTTTCTTAGGCTTAAAAATACATTCTCCAATGTATTGGGAGGCGGAATTTGATAATTTCTAATTAGTAAAATCGCATTTCTTCCCCGTACGACGAGCGTTTGTGATTTATTTTATTACTCCTGTGACGGTATATCATTTTCAATAAGCTTCATATCCAATGCTTCTTTAGACCGTAGGTGGAAGGATCACCGTAGAGAATTCCTAAGAAAATGAAAGATCGAGCGTAAAGAGAATCGAGCGGCGTTGGACGGCAAAAAAGGGGTGCAACACGAGGACTTCCCAGGGTCACCCATCCTAGTACTACTCTCACCCGATCACGCTTGACCCGTAGTTACGATGGGATCCGGTGCATTAGTCTTTGGTATGATCGGACACATAAGTAGAACCAAATTCTATTCTCTTATGGTAGATTCGACCGAACTTCAAGCGACCATCACTTTCGAACCGGGCGGAGCTACGGGACCCACCACACATGCCGGCGAACCTCTTCTCGCGCCTATCGTGTGACCCGGCCTCGAGATTCCTATTATAATATGTTTAAAGCGGAACGGTGATTCGTGTCGAACTCATCGCGTTCGCCATGACATAATCTTGCAGAGCCTAAATTTCCCCATTTTCACGCACTTAGGCCTTTATATCACATTATTTATATAATATTTCGTTTTTCTTTTGATATCTTGTGTCATTTTCGATTTAGATGTGTTTCTTAGGCTTAAAAATACATTCTCCATGTATTGAGAGGCGGGATTTGATAATTTCTAATTAGTAAAATCGCATTACTTCCGTCTGACGGGCATTTGGGATTTACTTTATTACTCCGTGACGGTATATCATTTTCAATAAGCTTCATATCCAAGGCTTCTTTAGGCCGTAGGTGGAAGGATCACCGTGGAGAATTCCTAAGAAAGCGAAAAATCGAGCGTAAAGAGAATCGAGCAACGTTGGACGGCAAAAAAGGGTGCCACACGAGGACTTCCCGGGGGTCACCCATCCTAGTACTACTCTCGCCAGCGCGCTTAACCCGGAGTTTTGATGGGATCCGGTGCATTAGTCTTTGGTATAATCGCACCCGAAGTAGAACCAAATTCTATTCTCTTATGGTAGATTCGACCGAACTTCAAGCGACCATCACTTTCGAACCGGGCGGAGCTCTTGGACCCACCACACATGCCGGTGAAGCTCTTCTCGCGCCTATCGTGTGACCCGGCCTTTCGAAATTCCTATTATAATATGTTTAGGAAGCGGAACGGCGATTCGTGTCGAACTCATTGCGTTCGCCATGACATAACACATGCCGTGAAGCTCTTCTCGCGCCCATCGTGTGACCCGGCTCAGAATTCCTATTATAATATGTTTAGGCGGAGCGGCGATTCGTGTCGAACTCATTGTGTTCCGCCATGACATAACCGGTCACGAGCCTAAATTTCCCGTTTTCACGCACTTTCGGCCTTTATATCACTTTATTTATATAATATTTCGTTTTCTTTTGATATCTTGTGTCATTTTCGATTTATATGTGTTTCTTAGGTTTAAAAATACATTCTCCATGTATTGGGAGGCGGAATTTGATAATTTCTAATTAGTAAAATCGCATTTCTTCCCGTCTGACAGCGTTTGTGATTTACTTTATTACTCCCGTGACGGTATATCATTTTCAATAAGCTTCATATCCATGCTTCTTTAGGCCGTAGGTGGAAGGATCAAGTGGAGAATTCCTAAGAAAACGAAAGATCGAGCGTAAAAGAGAATCGAGCGGCGTTTGGACGGCAAAAAGGGTGCCACACGAGGACTTCCCGGGGGTCACCCATCCTAGTACTACTCTCGCCCAAGCGCTTAAATTCGGAGTTCGATGGGATCCGGTGCATTAGTCTGGTATAATCGCACCATAAGTAGAACCAAATTCTATTCTCTTATGGTAGATTCGACCCGAACTTCAAATGACCATCACTTTCGAATCGGGCGGAGCTACGGGACCCACCACACATGCCGGTGAAGCTCTTCTCGCGCCTATCGTGTGACCCGGCCTTCGAAATTCCTATTATAATATGTTTAAAGCGGAACGGCGATTCGTGTCGAACTCATTGCGTTCCGCCATGACATAACACATGCCGTGAAGCTCTTCTCGCGCCCATCGTGTGACCGGCCTCAGAATTCCTATTATAATATGTTTCCGGAAGCGGAACGGCGATTCGTGTCGAACTCATTGCGTTTCGCCATGACATAATCGGTCCCGAGCCTAAATTTCCCGTTTTCACGCACTTTCGGCCTTTATATCACTTTATTTATATAATATTTCGTTTTCTTTTGATATCTTGTGTCATTTTCGATTTAGATGTGTTTCTTAGGCTTAAAAATACATTCTCCAATGTATTGGGAGGCGTTTGATAATTTCTAATTAGTACAATCGCATTTCTTCCCCGTACGACGAGCGTTTGTGATTTACTTTATTATTCCCGTGACGGTATATCATTTTCAATAAGCTTCATATCCAATGCTTCTTTAGACCGTATGTGGAAGGATCACCGTAGAGAATTCCTAAGAAAATGAAAGATCGAGCGTAAAAAGAGAATCGAGCAGCATTGGACGGCAAAAAAAGGGGTGCAACACGAGGACTTCCCAGGGGTCACCCATCCTAGTACTACTCTCACCCAGTCACGCTTAACTTCGGCGTTCTGATGGGATCCGGTGCATTAGTGCTGGTATGATCGGAGACATAAGTAGAACCAAATTCTATTCTCTTATGGTAGATTCGACCCGAACTTCAAACAGCCATCACTTTCGAACCGGGCGGAGCTACGGGACCCACCACACATGCCGACGAAGCTCTTCTCGCGCCTATCGTGTGACCCGACGCTCAGAATTCCTATTATAATATGTTTGAAAGCGGAACGGTGATTCGTGTCGAAATCATCGCGTTCGCCATGACATAACCGATGCAGAGCCTAAATTTCCCCATTTTCACGCACTTCCGGTCTTTATATCACATTATTTATATAATATTTCGTTTTTCTTTTGATATCTTGTGTCATTTTCGATTTAGATGTGTTTCTTAGGCTTAAAAATACATTCTCCAATGTATTGAGAGGCGGGATTTGATAATTTCTAATTAGTAAAATCGCATTTCTTCCCCGTACGACGGGCATTTGGGATTTACTTTATTACTCCCGTGACGGTATATCATTTTCAATAAGCTTCATATCCAAGGCTTCTTTAGGCCGTAGGTGGAAGGATCACCGTGGAGAATTCCTAAGAAAATGAAAAATCGAACGTAAAAAGAAAATCGAGCAACGTTGGACGGCAAAAAAAGGGGTGCCACACGAGGACTTCCCAGGGGGTCTCCCATCCTAGTACTACTCTCGCCCGAGCGCGCTTAACTTCGGAGTTTTGATGGGATCCGGTGCATTAGTGCTGGTATAATCGCACCCAGAAGTAGAACCAAATTCTATTCTCTTATGGTAGATTCGACCCGAACTTCAAACAACCATCACTTTCGAACCGGGCGGAGCTACGGGACCCACCACACATGCCGGTGAAGCTCTTCTCGCGCCTATCGTGTGACCCGACGCTCAAATTCCTATTATAATATGTTTCCGAAAGCGGAACGGTGATTCATGTCGAACTCATCGCGTTCCGCCATGACATAACTGGTACCGAGCCTAAATTTCCCCATTTTCACGCACTTCCGGCCTTTATATCACATTATTTATATAATATTTCGTTTTTCTTTTGATATCTTGTGTCATTTTCGATTTAGATGTGTTTCTTAGGCTTAAAAATACATTCTCCAATGTATTGAGAGGCGGGATTTGATAATTTCTAATTAGTAAAATCGCATTACTTCCCCGTACGACGGGCATTTGGGATTTACTTTATTACTCCCGTGACGGTATATCATTTTCAATAAGCTTCATATCCAAGGCTTCTTTAGGCCGTAGGTGGAAGGATCACCGTGGAGAATTCCTAAGAAAACGAAAAATCGAGCGTAAAAAGAGAATCGAGCAACGTTGGACGGCAAAAAAAGGGGTGCCACACGAGGACTTCCCAGGGGGTCACCCATCCTAGTACTACTCTCGCCCGAGCGCGCTTAACTTCGGAGTTCTGATGGGATCCGGTGCATTAGTGCTGGTATAATCGCACCCAGAAGTAGAACCAAATTCTATTCTCTTATGGTAGATTCGACCCGAACTTCAAACAGCCATCACTTTCGAACCGGGCGGAGCTACGGGACCCACCACACATGCCGGTGAAGCTCTTCTCGCGCCTATCGTGTGACCCGACGCTCAGAATTCCTATTATAATATGTTTCTGGAAGCGGAACGGCGATTCGTGTCGAACTCATTGCGTTCCGCCATGACATAACACATGCCGGCGAAGCTCTTCTCGCGCCCATCGTATGACCCGATGCTCAGAATTCCTATTATAATATGTTTCTGGAAGAGGAACGGCGATTCGTGTCGAACTCATTGTGTTCCGCCATGACATAACTGGTCACGAGCCTAAATTTCCCCGTTTTCACGCACTTTCGGCCTTTATATCACTTTATTTATATAATATTTCGTTTTTCTTTTGATATCTTGTGTCATTTTCGATTTATATGTGTTTCTTAGGTTTAAAAATACATTCTCCAATGTATTGGGAGGCGGAATTTGATAATTTCTAATTAGTAAAATCGCATTTCTTCCCCGTACGACGAGCGTTTGTGATTTACTTTATTACTCCCGTGACGGTATATCATTTTCAATAAGCTTCATATCCAATGCTTCTTTAGACCGTAGGTGGAAGGATCACCGTGGAGAATTCCTAAGAAAACGAAAGATCGAGCGTAAAAAGAGAATCGAGCAGCGTTGGACGGCAAAAAAAGGGGTGCCACACGAGGACTTCCCAGGGGGTCACCCATCCTAGTACTGCTCTCGCCCAAGCGCGCTTAAATTCGGAGTTCTGATGGGATCCGGTGCATTAGTGCTGGTATAATCGCACCAGAAGTAGAACTAATTTCTATTCTCTTATGGTAGATTCGACCCGAACTTCAAGCGACCATCACTTTCGATCAGGCGGAGCTACGGGACCCACCACACATGCCGGTGAAGCTCTTCTCGCGCCTATCGTGTGACCGACGCTCGAATTCCTATTATAATATGTTTAGGAGCGGAACGGCGATTCGTGTCGAACTCATTGCGTTCGCCATGACATAACACATGCCGTGAGCTCTTCGCGCCCATCGTGTGACCCGACGCTCGAATTCCTATTATAATATGTTTGCAGGCGGAACGGCGATTCGTGTCGAACTCATTGCGTTTCGCCATGACATAATCGGTCCCGAGCCTAAATTTCCCGTTTTCACGCACTTTCGGCCTTTATATCACTTTATTTATATAATATTTCGTTTTTCTTTTGATATCTTGTGTCATTTTCGATTTAGATGTGTTTCTTAGGCTTAAAAATACATTCTCCAATGTATTGGGAGGCGGAATTTGATAATTTCTAATTAGTAAAATCGCATTTCTTCCCGTCTGACGAGCGTTTGTGATTTACTTTATTACTCCTGTGACGGTATATCATTTTCAATAAGCTTCATATCCAATGCTTCTTTAGACCGTAGGTGGAAGGATCACCGTAGAGAATTCCTAAGAAAATGAAAGATCGAGCGTAAAAAGAGAATCGAGCAGCGTTGGACGGCAAAAAAAAGGGGTGCAACACGAGGACTTCCAAGGGGGTCACCCATCCTAGTACTACTCTCACCCAGTCACGCTTGACTTCGGAGTTCTGATGGGATCCGGTGCATTAGTGCTGGTATGATCGGACACATAAGTAGAACCAAATTCTATTCTCTTATGGTAGATTCGACCCGAACTTCAAACAGCCATCACTTTCGAACCGGGCGGAGCTACGGGACCCACCACACATGCCGGCGAAGCTCTTCTCGCGCCTATCGTGTGACCCGACGCTTAGAATTCCTATTATAATATGTTTCCGAAAGCGGAATGGTGATTCGTGTTGAACTCATCGCGTTCCGCCATGACATAACTGGTACCGAGCCTAAATTTCCCCATTTTCACGCACTTCCGGCCTTTATATCACATTATTTATATAATATTTCGTTTTTCTTTTGATATGTTGTGTCATTTTCAATTTAGATGTGTTTCTTAGGCTTAAAAATACATTCTCCAATGTATTGAGAGGCGGGATTTGATAATTTCTAATTAGTAAAATCGCATTTCTTCCCCGTACGACGGGCATTTGGGATTTACTTTATTACTCCCGTGACGGTATATCATTTTCAATAAGCTTCATATCCAAGGCTTCTTTAGGCCGTAGGTGGAAGGATCACCGTGGAGAATTCCTAAGAAAACGAAAAATCGAGCGTAAAAAGAGAATCGAGCAGCGTTGGTGGGCAAAAATAGGGGTTCCTCACTAGGACTTCCATGGGGGTCAGCAATTCTAGTACTTCTCTCGCCCTATCGCGCTTTTATTCGGAGTTCGATGGGATCCGGTGCATTAGTCTGGTATAATCGCACCTTAAGTAGAACCAAATTCTATTCTCTTATGGTAGATTCGACCGAACTTCAAACGACCATCACTTTGAATCGGGCGGAGCTACGGGACCTACCACACATGCCGGTGAAGCTCTTCTCGCGCCTATCGTGTGACCCGGCCTCGAAATTCCTATTATAATATGTTTAGAAGCGGAACGGCGATTCGTGTCGAACTCATTGCGTTCGCCATGACATAACACATGCCGTGAAGCTCTTCTCGCGCCCATCGTGTGACCCGGCCTTCGAAATTCCTATTATAATATGTTTCGAAGGCGGAACGGCGATTCGTGTCGAACTCATTGCGTTTCGCCATGACATAACCGGTCCCGAGCCTAAATTTCCCGTTTTCACGCACTTTCGGCCTTTATATCACTTTATTTATATAATATTTCGTTTTTCTTTTGATATCTTGTGTCATTTGGATTTACATGTGTTTCTTAGGCTTAAAAATACATTCTCCAATGTATTGGGAGGCGGAATTTGATAATTTCTAATTAGTAAAATCGCATTTCTTCCCCGTCTGACAGCGTTTGTGATTTACTTTATTACTCTGTGACGGTATATCATTTTCAATAAGCTTCATATCCAATGCTTCTTTAGACCGTAGGTGGAAGGATCACCGTAGAGAATTCCTAAGAAAATGAAAGATCGAGCGTAAAGAGAATCGAGCGGCGTTGGACGGCAAAAAAGGGTGCAACACGAGGACTTCCTGTGGGTCACCCATCCTAGTACTACTCTCACCCAGTCACGCTTGACTTCGGAGTTCTGATGGGATCCGGTGCATTAGTGCTGGTATGATCGGACACATAAGTAGAACCAAATTCTATTCTCTTATGGTAGATTCGACCCGAACTTCAAACAACCATCACTTTCGAACCGGGCGAAGCTACGGGACCCACCACACATGCCGGCGAAGCTCTTCTCGCGCCTATCGTGTGACCCGACGCTTAGAATTCCTATTATAATATGTTTCCGAAAGCGGAATGGTGATTCGTGTCGAACTCATCGCGTTCCGCCATGACATAACTGGTACCGAGCCTAAATTTCCCCATTTTCACGCACTTCCGGCCTTTATATCACATTATTTATATAATATTTCGTTTTTCTTTTGATATGTTGTGTCATTTTCGATTTAGATGTGTTTCTTAGGCTTAAAAATACATTTTCCAATGTATTGAGAGGCGGGATTTGATAATTTCTAATTAGTAAAATCGCATTTCTTCCCCGTACGACGGGCATTTGGGATTTACTTTATTACTCCCGTGACGGTATATCATTTTCAATAAGCTTCATATCCAAGGCTTCTTTAGGCCGTAGGTGGAAGGATCACCGTGGAGAATTCCTAAGAAAACGAAAAATCGAGCGTAAAAAGAGAATCGAGCAACGTTGGACGGCAAAAAAAGGGGTGCCACACGAGGACTTCCCAGGGGGTCACCCATCCTAGTACTACTCTCGCCCGAGCGCGCTTAACTTCGGAGTTCTGATGGGATCCGGTGCATTAGTGCTGGTATAATCGCACCCAGAAGTAGAACCAAATTCTATTCTCTTATGGTAGATTCGACCCGAACTTCAAACAGCCATCACTTTCGAACCGGGCGGAGCTACGGGACCCACCACACATGCCGGTGAAGCTCTTCTCGCGCCTATCGTGTGACCCGACGCTCAGAATTCCTATTATAATATGTTTCCGGAAGCGGAACGGCGATTCGTGTCGAACTCATTGCGTTCCGCCATGACATAACACATGCCGGCGAAGCTCTTCTCGCGCCCATCGTGTGACCCGACGCTCAGAATTCCTATTATAATATGTTTCTGGAAGCGGAACGGCGATTCGTGTCGAACTCATTGTGTTCCGCCATGACATAACTGGTCACGAGCCTAAATTTCCCCGTTTTCACGCACTTTCGGCCTTTATATCACTTTATTTATATAATATTTCGTTTTTCTTTTGATATCTTGTGTCATTTTCGATTTAGATGTGTTTCTTAGGCTTGAAAATACATTCTCCAATGTATTGGGAGGCGGAATTTGATAATTTCTAATTAGTAAAATCGCAATTCTTCCCCGTACGACGAGCGTTTGTGATTTACTTTATTACTCCCGTGACGGTATATCATTTTCAATAAGCTTCATATCCAATGCTTCTTTAGACCGTAGGTGGAAGGATCACCGTGGAGAATTCCTAAGAAAACGAAAGATCGAGCGTAAAAGAGAATCGAGCGGCGTTGGACGGCAAAAAAGGGGGTGCAACACGAGGACTTCCGAGGAGGTCACCCATCCTAGTACTACTCTCGCCCACTCACGCTTAACCGGAGTTCGATGGGATCCGGTGCATTAGTGCTGGTATGATCGGACACATAAGTAGAACCAAATTCTATTCTCTTATGGTAGATTCGACCCCAACTTCAAATGACCATCACTTTCGAACCGGGCGGAGCTACGGGACCCACCACACATGCCGGTGAAGCTCTTCTCGCGCCTATCGTGTGACCCGGCTCGAAATTCCTATTATAATATATTTCAAGCGGAATGGCGATTCGTGTCGAACTCATTGCGTTCGCCATGACATAACACATGCCGAAGCTCTTCGCGCCCATCGTGTGACCCGACGCTCAGAATTCCTATTATAATATGTTTCTGGAAGCGGAACGGCGATTCGTGTCGAACTCATTGTGTTCCGCCATGACATAACTGGTCACGAGCCTAAATTTCCCCGTTTTCACGCACTTTCGGCCTTTATATCACTTTATTTATATAATATTTCGTTTTTCTTTTGATATCTTGTGTCATTTTCGATTTATATGTGTTTCTTAGGTTTAAAAATACATTCTCCAATGTATTGGGAGGCGGAATTTGATAATTTCTAATTAGTAAAATCGCATTTCTTCCCCGTACGACGAGCGTTTGTGATTTACTTTATTACTCCCGTGACGGTATATCATTTTCAATAAGCTTCATATCCAATGCTTCTTTAGACCGTAGGTGGAAGGATCACCGTGGAGAATTCCTAAGAAAACGAAAGATCAAGCGTAAAAAGAGAATCGAGCAGCGTTGGACGGCAAAAAAAGGGGTGCCACACGAGGACTTCCCAGGGGGTCACCCATCCTAGTACTACTCTCGCCCGAGCGCGCTTAACTTCGGAGTTCTGATGGGATCCGGTGCATTAGTGCTGGTATAATCGCACCCAGAAGTAGAACCAAATTCTATTCTCTTATGGTAGATTCGACCCGAACTTCAAACAGCCATCACTTTCGAACCGGGCGGAGCTACGGGACCCACCACACATGCCGGTGAAGCTCTTCTCGCGCCTATCGTGTGACCCGACGCTCAGAATTCCTATTATAATATGTTTCCGGAAGCGGAACGGCGATTCGTGTCGAACTCATTGCGTTCCGCCATGACATAACACATGCCGGCGAAGCTCTTCTCGCGCCCATCGTGTGACCCGACGCTCAGAATTCCTATTATAATATGTTTCTGGAAGCGGAACGGCGATTCGTGTCGAACTCATTGCGTTTCGCCATGACATAACTGGTCCCGAGCCTAAATTTCCCCGTTTTCACGCACTTTCGGCCTTTATATCACTTTATTTATATAATATTTCGTTTTTCTTTTGATATCTTGTGTCATTTTCGATTTAGATGTGTTTCTTAGGTTTAAAAATACATTCTCCAATGTATTGGGAGGCGGAATTTGATAATTTCTAATTAGTAAAATCGCATTTCTTCCCCGTACGACGCGTTTGTGATTTACTTTATTACTCCCGTGACGGTATATCATTTTCAATAAGCTTCATATCCAATGCTTCTTTAGACCGTAGGTGGAAGGATCACCGTAGAGAATTCCTAAGAAAATGAAAGATCGAGCGTAAAAAGAGAATCGAGCAGCGTTGGACGGCAAAAAAAAGGGGTGCAACACGAGGACTTCCCAGGGGGTCACCCATCCTAGTACTACTCTCACCCAGTCACGCTTGACTTCGGAGTTCTGATGGGATCCGGTGCATTAGTGCTGGTATGATCGGACACATAAGTAGAACCAAATTCTATTCTCTTATGGTAGATTCGACCCGAACTTCAAACAGCCATCACTTTCGAACCGGGCGGAGCTACGGGACCCACCACACATGCCGACGAAGCTCTTCTCGCGCCTATCGTGTGACCCGACGCTCAGAATTCCTATTATAATATGTTTCCGAAAGCGGAACGGTGATTCGTGTCGAACTCATCGCGTTCCGCCATGACATAACTGGTACCGAGCCTAAATTTCCCCATTTTCACGCACTTCCGGCCTTTATATCACATTATTTATATAATATTTCGTTTTTCTTTTGATATGTTGTGTCATTTTCGATTTAGATGTGTTTCTTAGGCTTAAAAATACATTCTCCAATGTATTGAGAGGCGGGATTTGATAATTTCTAATTAGTAAAATCGCATTTCTTCCCCGTACGACGGGCATTTGGGATTTACTTTATTACTCCCGTGACGGTATATCATTTTCAATAAGCTTCATATCCAAGGCTTCTTTAGGCCGTAGGTGGAAGGATCACCGTGGAGAATTCCTAAGAAAACGAAAAATCGAGCGTAAAAAGAGAATCGAGCAGCGTTGGACGGCAAAAAAAGGGGTGCCACACGAGGACTTCCCAGGGGGTCACCCATCCTAGTACTACTCTCGCCCAAGCGCGCTTAACTTCGGAGTTCTGATGGGATCCGGTGCATTAGTGCTGGTATAATCGCACCCAGAAGTAGAACCAAATTCTATTCTCTTATGGTAGATTCGACCCGAACTTCAAACAGCCATCACTTTCGAACCGGGCGGAGCTACGGGACCCACCACACATGCCGGTGAAGCTCTTCTCGCGCCTATCGTGTGACCCGACGCTCAGAATTCCTATTATAATATGTTTCCGAAAGCGGAACGGCGATTCGTGTCGAACTCATTGCGTTCCGCCATGACATAACACATGCCGGCGAAGCTCTTCTCGCGCCCATCGTGTGACCCGACGCTCAGAATTCCTATTATAATATGTTTCCGGAAGCGGAACGGCGATTCGTGTCGAACTCATTGCGTTCCGCCATGACATAACTGGTCCCGAGCCTAAATTTCCCCGTTTTCACGCACTTTCGGCCTTTATATCACTTTATTTATATAATATTTCGTTTTTCTTTTGATATCTTGTGTCATTTTCGATTTAGATGTGTTTCTTAGGCTTAAAAATACATTCTCCAATGTATTGGGAGGCGGAATTTGATAATTTCTAATTAGTAAAATCGCATTTCTTCCCCGTACGACGAGCGTTTGTGATTTACTTTATTACTCCTGTGACGGTATATCATTTTCAATAAGCTTCATATCCAATGCTTCTTTAGACCGTAGGTGGAAGGATCACCGTAGAGAATTCCTAAGAAAATGAAAGATCGAGCGTAAAAAGAGAATCGAGCAGCGTTGGACGGCAAAAAAAAGGGGTGCAACACGAGGACTTCCCAGGGGGTCACCCATCCTAGTACTACTCTCACCCAGTCACGCTTGACTTCGGAGTTCTGATGGGATCCGGTGCATTAGTGCTGGTATGATCGGACACATAAGTAGAACCAAATTCTATTCTCTTATGGTAGATTTGACCCGAACTTCAAACAGCCATCACTTTCGAACCGGGCGAAGCTACGGGACCCACCACACATGCCGGCGAAGCTCTTCTCGCGCCTATCGTGTGACCCGACGCTTAGAATTCCTATTATAATATGTTTCCGAAAGCGGAATGGTGATTCGTGTCGAACTCATCGCGTTCCGCCATGACATAACTGGTACCGAGCCTAAATTTCCCCATTTTCACGCACTTCCGGCCTTTATATCACATTATTTATATAATATTTCATTTTTCTTTTGATATGTTGTGTCATTTTCGATTTAGATGTGTTTCTTAGGCTTAAAAATACATTCTCCAATGTATTGAGAGGCGGGATTTGATAATTTCTAATTAGTAAAATCGCATTTCTTCCCCGTACGACGGGCATTTGGGATTTACTTTATTACTCCTGTGACGGTATATCATTTTCAATAAGCTTCATATCCAAGACTTCTTTAGGCCGTAGGTGGAAGGATCACCGTGGAGAATTCCTAAGAAAACGAAAAATCGAGCGTAAAAAGAGAATCGAGCAACGTTGGACGGCAAAAAAAGGGGTGCCACACGAGGACTTCCCAGGGGGTCACCCATCCTAGTACTACTCTCGCCCGAGCGCGCTTAACTTCGGAGTTCTGATGGGATCCGGTGCATTAGTGCTGGTATAATCGCACCCAGAAGTAGAACCAAATTCTATTCTCTTATGGTAGATTCGACCCGAACTTCAAACAGCCATCACTTTCGAACCGGGCGGAGCTACGGGACCCACCACACATGCCGGTGAAACTCTTCTCGCGCCTATCGTGTGACCCGATGCTCAGAATTCCTATTATAATATGTTTCCGAAAGCGGAACGGCGATTCGTGTCGAACTCATTGCGTTCCGCCATGACATAACACATGCCGGCGAAGCTCTTCTCGCGCCCATCGTGTGACCCGGCCTCGAAATTCCTATTATAATATGTTTCTGGAAGCGGAACGGCGATTCGTGTCGAACTCATTGTGTTCCGCCATGACATAACTGGTCACGAGCCTAAATTTCCCCGTTTTCACGCACTTTCGGCCTTTATATCACTTTATTTATATAATATTTCGTTTTTCTTTTGATATCTTGTGTTATTTTCGATTTAGATGTGTTTCTTAGGCTTAAAAATACATTCTCCAATGTATTGGGAGGCGGAATTTGATAATTTCTAATTAGTAAAATCGCATTTCTTCCCCGTACGACGAGCGCTTGTGATTTACTTTATTACTCCCGTGACGGTATATCATTTTCAATAAGCTTCATATCCAATGCTTCTTTAGACCGTAGGTGGAAGGATCACCGTGGAGAATTCCTAAGAAAACGAAAGATCGAGCGTAAAAAGAGAATCGAGCAGCGTTGGACGGCAAAAAAAGGGGGTGCAACACGAGGACTTCCGAGGAGGTCACCCATCCTAGTACTACTCTCGCCCACTCACGCTTAACTTCGGAGTTCTGATGGGATCCGGTGCATTAGTGCTGGTATGATCGGACACATAAGTAGAACCAAATTCTATTCTCTTATGGTAGATTCGACCCCAACTTCAAACAGCCATCACTTTCGAACCGGGCGGAGCTACGGGACCCACCACACATGCCGGCGAAGCTCTTCTCGCGCCTATCGTGTGACCCGACGCTCAGATTCCTATTATAATATGTTTCCGAAAGCGGAACGGTGATTCGTGTCGAACTCATCGCGTTCCGCCATGACATAACTGGTACCGAGCCTAAATTTCCCCATTTTCACGCACTTCCGGCCTTTATATCACATTATTTATATAATATTTCGTTTTTCTTTTGATATCTTGTGTCATTTTCGATTTAGATGTGTTTCTTAGGCTTAAAAATACATTCTCCAATGTATTGAGAGGCGCGATTTGATAATTTCTGATTAGTAAAATCGCATTACTTCCCCGTACGACGGGCATTTGGGATTTACTTTATTACTCCCGTGACGGTATATCATTTTCAATAAGCTTCATATCCGAGGCTTCTTTAGGCCGTAGGTGGAAGGATCACCGTGGAGAATTCCTAAGAAAACGAAAAATCGAGCGTAAAAAGAGAATCGAGCAACGTTGGACGGCAAAAAAAGGGGTGCCACACGAGGACTTCCCAGGGGGTCACCCATCCTAGTACTACTCTCACCCGAGCGCGCTTAACTTCGGAGTTCTGATGGGATCCGGTGCATTAGTGCTGGTATAATCGCACCCAGAAGTAGAACCAAATTCTATTCTCTTATGGTAGATTCGACCCGAACTTCAAACAGCCATCACTTTCGAACCGGGCGGAGCTACAGGGCCCACCACACATGCCGGTGAAGCTCTTCTCGCGCCTATCGTGTGACCTGACGCTCAGAATTCCTATTATAATATGTTTCCGGAAACGGAACGGCGATTCGTGTCGAACTCATTGCGTTCCACCATGACATAACACATGCCGGCGAAGCTCTTCTCGCGCCCATCGTGTGACCCGACGCTCAGAATTCCTATTATAATATGTTTCTGGAAGCGGAACGGCGATTCGTGTCGAACTCAGAGCGTTCCGCCATGACATAACTGGTCCCGAGCCTAAATTTCCCCGTTTTCACGCACTTTCGGCCTTTATATCACTTTATTTATATAATATTTCGTTTTTCTTTTGATATCTTGTGTCATTTTCGATTTAGATGTGTTTCTTAGGATTAAAAATACATTCTCCAATGTATTGGTAGGCGGAATTTGATCATTTCTAATTAGTAAAATCGCATCTCTTCCCCGTACGATGAGCGTTTGTGATTTACTTTATTACTCCCGTGACGGTATATCATTTTCAATAAGCTTCATATCCAATGCTTCTTTAGACCGTAGGTGGAAGGATCACCGTGGAGAATTCCTAAGAAAACGAAAGATCGAGCGTAAAAAGAGAATCGAGCAGCGTTGGACAGCAAAAAAAGGGGTGCAACACGAGGACTTCCTAGGGGGTCACCCATCCTAGTACTACTCTCGCCCGAGCACGCTTAACTTCGGAGTTCTGATGGGATCCGGTGCATTAGTGCTGGTATGATCGGACACATAAGTAGAACCAAATTCTATTCTCTTATGGTAGATTGGACCCCAACTTCAAATAGCCATCACTTTCGAACCGGGCGGAGCTACGGGACCCACCACACATGCCGGCGAAGCTCTTCTCGCGCCTATCGTGTGACCCGACGCTCAGAATTCCTATTATAATATGTTTCCGAAAGCGGAACGGTGATTCGTGTCGAACTCATCGCGTTCCGCCATGACATAACTCGTACCGAGCCTAAATTTCCCCGTTTTCACGCACTTTCGGCCTTTATATCACTTTATTTATATAATATTTCGTTTTTCTTTTGATATCTTGTGTCATTTTCGATTTACATGTGTTTCTTAGGCTTAAAAATACATTCTCCAATGTATTGGGAGGCGGGATTTGATAATTTCTAATTAGTTAAATCGCATTTCTTCCCCGTACGACGGGCATTTGTGATTTACTTTATTACTCTCGTGACGGTATATCATTTTCAATAAGCTTCATATCCAAGGCTTCTTTAGGCCGTAAGTAGAAGGATCACCGTGGAGAATTCCTAAGAAAACGAAAAATCGAGCGTAAAAAGAGAATCGAGCAGCGTTGGACAGCAAAAAAAGGGGTGCCACACGAGGACTTCCGAGGGGGTCACCCATCCTAGTACTACTCTAACCCAAGCGCGATTAACTTCGGAGTTCTGATGGGATCCGGTGCATTAGTGCTGGTATAATCGCACCCAGAAGTACCAAATTCTATTCTCTTATGCTAGATTCGACCCGAACTTCAAACAACCATCACTTTCGAACCGGGCGGAGCTACGGGACCCACCACACATGCCGGTGAAGCTCTTCTCGTGCCTATCGTGTGACCCGACGCTCAGAATTCCTATTATAATATGTTTCCGGAAGCGGAACGGTGATTCGTGTCGAACTCATTGCGTTCCGCCATGACATAACACATGCCGGCGAAGCTCTTCTCGCGCCCATCGTATGACCCGACGCTCAGATTTCCTATTATAATATGTTTCCGGAAGCGGAACGGCGATTCGTGTCGAACTCATCGCTTTCCGTCATGACATAACTGGTCCCGAGCCTAAATTTCCCCGTTTTCACGCAGTTTCGGCCTTTATATCACTTTATTTATATAATATTTCGTTTTTCTTTTGATATCTTGTGTCATTTTCGATTTAGATGTGTTTCTTAGGCTTAAAAATACATTCTCCAATGTATTGAGAGGCGGGATTTGATAATTTCTAATTAGTAAAATCGCATTTATTCCCTGTACGACGAGCGTTTGTGATTTACTTTATTACTCCCGTGACGGTATATCATTTTCAATAAGCTTCATATCCAATGCTTCTTTAGACCGTAGGTGGAAGGATCACCATGGAGAATTCCTAAGAAAACGAAAGATCGAGCGTAAAATGAGAATCGAGCAGCGTTGGACGGCAAAAAAAAGGGGTGCAACACGAGGACTTCCCAGGGGGTCACCCATCCTAGTACTACTCTCGCCCAATCACGCTTAACTTCGGAGTTCTGATGGGATCCGGTGCATTAGTGCTGGTATGATCGGACATATAAGTAGAACCAAATTCTGTTCTCTTATGGTAGATTCGACCCGAACTTTAAACAGCCATCACTTTCGAACCGGGCGGAGCTACGGGACCCACCACACATGCCGGCGAAGCTCTTCTCGCGCCTATCGTGTGACCCGACGCTCAGAATTCCTATTATATTATGTTTCCGGAAGCGGAATGGCGATTCGTGTCGAACTCATTGCGTTCCGCCATGACATAACTGGTCCCGAGCCTAAATTTCCCCATTTTCACGCACTTTCGGCCTTTATATCACTTTATTTATATAATATTTCGTTTTTCTTTTGATATCTTGTGTCATTTTCGATTTAGATGTGTTTCTTAGGCTTAAAAATACATTCTTCAATGTATTGGGAGGCGAAATTTGATAATTCCTAATTAGTAAAATCGCATTTCTTCCCCGTACGACGAGCGTTTGTGATTTACTTTATTACTCCCGTGACGGTATATCATTTTCAATAAGCTTCATATCCAATGCTTCTTTAGACCGTAGGTGGAAGGATCACCGTGGAGAATTCCTAAGAAAACGAAAGATCGAGCGTAAAGAGAATCGAGCAGCGTTGGACTGCAAAAAAAGGGGTGCAACACGAGGACTTCCTAGGGGGTCACCCATCCTAGTACTACTCTCGCCCGAGCACGCTTAACTTCGGAGTTCTGATGGGATCCGGTGCGTTAGTGCTGGTATGATCGGACACATAAGTAGAACCAAATTCTATTCTCTTATGGTAGATTCCACCCGAACTTCAAACAGCCATCACTTTCGAACCAGGCGGAGCTACGGGACCCACCACACATGCCGGCGAAGCTCTTCTCGCGCCTATCGTGTGACCCTACGCTCAGAATTCCTATTATAATATGTTTCCGAAAGCGGAACGGTGATTCGTGTCGAACTCATCGCGTTCCGCCATGACATAACTGGTACCGAGCCTAAATTTCCCCGTTTTCACGCACTTTCGGCCTTTATATCACTTTATTTATATAATATTTCGTTTTTCTTTTGATATCTTGTGTCATTTTCGATTTAGATGTGTTTCTTAGACTTAAAAATACATTCTCCAATGTATTGGGAGGCGAGATTTGATAATTTCTAATTAGTTAAATCGCATTTCTTCCCCGTACGACGGGCATTTGTGATTTACTTTATTACTCTCGTGACGGTATATCATTTTCAATAAGCTTCATATCCAAGGCTTCTTTAGGCCGTAGGTAGAAGGATCACCGTGGAGAATTCCTAAGAAAATGAAAAATCGAGCGTAAAAAGAGAATCGAGCAGCGTTGGACGGCAAAAAAAGGGGTGCCACACGAGGACTTCCCAGGGGGTCACCCATCCTAGTACTACTCTCGCCCAAGCGCGCTTAACTTCGGAGTTCTGATGGGATCCGGTGCATTAGTGCTGGTATAATCGCACCGAGAAGTAGAACCAAATTCTATTCTCTTATGGTAGATTCGACCCGAACTTCAAACAGCCATCACTTTCGAACCGGGCGGAGCTACGGGACCCACCACACATGCCGGTGAAGCTCTTCTCGCGCCTATCGTGTGAACCGACGCTCAGAATTCCTATTATAATATGTTTCCGGAAGCGGAACGGTGATTCGTGTCGAACTCATTGCGTTCCGCCATGACATAACACATGCCGTGACTCTTCTCGCGCCTATCGTGTGACCCGACGCTCAGAATTCCTATTATAATATGTTTCCGGAAGCGGAACGGCGATTCGTGTCGAAGTCATGGCGTTCCGCCATGACATAACTGGTCCCGAGCCTAAATTTCCCCGTTTTCACGCACTTTCGGCCTTTATATCACTTTATTTATATAATATTTCGTTTTTCTTTTGATATCTTGTGTCATTTTCGATTTAGATGTGTTTCTTAGGCTTAAAAATACATTCTCCAATGATTTTGGGAGGCGGAATTTGATAATTTCTAATTAGTAAAATCGCATTTCTTCCCCGTACGACGAGCGTTTGTGATTTACTTTATTACTCCCGTGACGGTATATCATTTTCAATAAGCTTCATAGCCAATGCTTCTTTAGACCGTAGGTGGAAGGATCACCGTGGAGAATTCCTAAGAAAACGAAAGATCGAGCGTAAAAAGAGAATCGAGCAGCGTTGGACGGCAAAAAAAGGGGGTGCAACACGAGGACATCCCAGAAGGTCACCCATCCTAGTACTACTCTCGCCCAATCACGCTTAACTTCGGAGTTCTGATGGGATCCGGTGCATTAGTGCTGGTATGATCGGACACATAAATAGAACCAAATTCTATTCTCTTATGGTAGATTCGACCCGAACTTCAAACAGCCCTCACTTTCGAACCGGGCGGAGCTACGGGACCCACCACACATGCCGGCGAAGCTCTTCTCGCGCCTATCGTGTGACCCGACGCTCAGAATTCCTATTATAATATGTTTCCGAAAGCGGAACGGTGATTCGTGTCGAACTCATCGCGTTCTGCCATGACATTACTGGTACCGAGCCTAAATTTCCCCGTTTACACGCACTTTCGGCCTTTATATCACTTTATTTATATAATATTTCGTTTTTATTTTGATATCGTGTGTCATTTTCGATTTAGATGTGTTTCTTAGGCTTAAAAATACATTCTCCAATGTATTGGGAGGCGGGATTTGATAATTTCTAATTAGTTAAATCGCATTTCTTCCCCGTACGACGGGCATTTGTGATTTACTTTATTACTCTCGTGACGGTATATCATTTTCAATAAGCTTCATATCCAAGGCTTCTTTAGGCCGTAGGTAGAAGGATCGCCGTGGAGAATTCCTAAGAAAACGAAAAATCGAGCGTAAAAAGAGAATCGAGCAGCGTTGGACGGCAAAAAAAGGGGTGCCACACGAGGACTTCCCAGGGGGTCACCCATCCTAGTACTACTCTCGCCCAAGCGCGCTTAACTTCGGAGTTCTGATGGGATCCGGTGCATTAGTGCTGGTATAATCGCACCGAGAAGTAGAACCAAATTCTATTCTCTGATGGTAGATTCGACCCGAACTTCAAACAGCCATTACTTTCGAACCGGGCGGAGCTACGGGACCCACCACACATGCCGGTGAAGCTCTTCTCGCGCCTATCGTGTGACCCGACGCTCAGAATTCCTATTATAATATGTTTCCGGAAGCGGAACGGCGATTCGTGTCGAACTCATTGCGTTCCGCCATGACATAACACATGCCGGCGAAGCTCTTCTCGCGCCTATCGTGTGACCCGACGCTCAGAATTCCTATTATATTATGTTTCCGGAAGCGGAATGGCGATTCGTGTCGAACTCATTGCGTTCCGCCATGACATAACTGGTCCCGAGCCTAAATTTCCCCATTTTCACGCACTTTCGGCCTTTATATCACTTTATTTATATAATATTTCGTTTTTCTTTTGATATCTTGTGTCATTTTCGATTTAGATGTGTTTCTTAGGCTTAAAAATACATTCTTCAATGTATTGGGAGGCGAAATTTGATAATTCCTAATTAGTAAAATCGCATTTCTTCCCCGTACGACGAGCGTTTGTGATTTACTTTATTACTCCCGTGACGGTATATCATTTTCAATAAGCTTCATATCCAATGCTTCTTTAGACCGTAGGTGGAAGGATCACCGTGGAGAATTCCTAAGAAAACGAAAGATCGAGCGTAAAAAGAGAATCGAGCAGCGTTGGACTGCAAAAAAAGGGGTGCAACACGAGGACTTCCTAGGGGGTCACCCATCCTAGTACTACTCTCGCCCGAGCACGCTTAACTTCGGAGTTCTGATGGGATCCGGTGCATTAGTGCTGGTATGATCGGACACATAAGTAGAACCAAATTCTATTCTCTTATGGTAGATTCCACCCGAACTTCAAACAGCCATCACTTTCGAACCAGGCGGAGCTACGGGACCCACCACACATGCCGGCGAAGCTCTTCTCGCGCCTATCGTGTGACCCTACGCTCAGAATTCCTATTATAATATGTTTCCGAAAGCGGAACGGTGATTCGTGTCGAACTCATCGCGTTCCGCCATGACATAACTGGTACCGAGCCTAAATTTCCCCGTTTTCACGCACTTTCGGCCTTTATATCACTTTATTTATATAATATTTCGTTTTTCTTTTGATATCTTGTGTCATTTTCGATTTAGATGTGTTTCTTAGACTTAAAAATACATTCTCCAATGTATTGGGAGGCGAGATTTGATAATTTCTAATTAGTTAAATCGCATTTCTTCCCCGTACGACGGGCATTTGTGATTTACTTTATTACTCTCGTGACGGTATATCATTTTCAATAAGCTTCATATCCAAGGCTTCTTTAGGCCGTAGGTAGAAGGATCACCGTGGAGAATTCCTAAGAAAACGAAAAATCGAGCGTAAAAAGAGAATCGAGCAGCGTTGGACGGCAAAAAAAGGGGTGCCACACGAGGACTTCCCAGGGGGTCACCCATCCTAGTACTACTCTCGCCCAAGCGCGCTTAACTTCGGAGTTCTGATGGGATCCGGTGCATTAGTGCTGGTATAATCGCACCCAGAAGTAGAACCAAATTCTATTCTCTTATGGTAGATTCGACCCGAACTTCAAACAGCCATCACTTTCGAACCGGGCGGAGCTACGGGACCCACCACACATGCCGGTGAAGCTCTTCTCGCGCCTATCGTGTGAACCGACGCTCAGAATTCCTATTATAATATGTTTCCGGAAGCGGAACGGTGATTCGTGTCGAACTCATTGCGTTCCGCCATGACATAACACATGCCGGCGAAGCTCTTCTCGCGCCTATCGTGTGACCCGACGCTCAGAATTCCTATTATAATATGTTTCCGGAAGCGGAACGGCGATTCGTGTCGAAGTCATGGCGTTCCGCCATGACATAACTGGTCCCGAGCCTAAATTTCCCCGTTTTCACGCACTTTCGGCCTTTATATCACTTTATTTATATAATATTTCGTTTTTCTTTTGATATCTTGTGTCATTTTCGATTTAGATGTGTTTCTTAGGCTTAAAAATACATTCTCCAATGATTTTGGGAGGCGGAATTTGATAATTTCTAATTAGTAAAATCGCATTTCTTCCCCGTACGACGAGCGTTTGTGATTTACTTTATTACTCCCGTGACGGTATATCATTTTCAATAAGCTTCATAGCCAATGCTTCTTTAGACCGTAGGTGGAAGGATCACCGTGGAGAATTCCTAAGAAAACGAAAGATCGAGCGTAAAAAGAGAATCGAGCAGCGTTGGACGGCAAAAAAAGGGGGTGCAACACGAGGACTTCCCAGGGGGTCACCCATCCTAGTACTACTCTCGCCCAATCACGCTTAACTTCGGAGTTCTGATGGGATCCGGTGCATTAGTGCTGGTATGATCGGACACATAAATAGAACCAAATTCTATTCTCTTATGGTAGATTCGACCCGAACTTCAAACAGCCCTCACTTTCGAACCGGGCGGAGCTACGGGACCCACCACACATGCCGGCGAAGCTCTTCTCGCGCCTATCGTGTGACCCGACGCTCAGAATTCCTATTATAATATGTTTCCGAAAGCGGAACGGTGATTCGTGTCGAACTCATCGCGTTCTGCCATGACATAACTCGTACCGAGCCTAAATTTCCCCGTTTACACGCACTTTCGGCCTTTATATCACTTTATTTATATAATATTTCGTTTTTATTTTGATATCTTGTGTCATTTTCGATTTAGATGTGTTTCTTAGGCTTAAAAATACATTCTCCAATGTATTGGGAGGCGGGATTTGATAATTTCTAATTACTTAAATCGCATTTCTTCCCCGTACGACGGGCATTTGTGATTTACTTTATTACTCTCGTGACGGTATATCATTTTCAATAAGCTTCATATCCAAGGCTTCTTTAGGCCGTAGGTAGAAGGATCGCCGTGGAGAATTCCTAAGAAAACGAAAAATCGAGCGTAAAAAGAGAATCGAGCAGCGTTGGACGGCAAAAAAAGGGGTGCCACACGAGGACTTCCCAGGGGGTCACCCATCCTAGTACTACTCTCGCCCAAGCGCGCTTAACTTCGGAGTTCTGATGGGATCCGGTGCATTAGTGCGGGTATAATCGCACCGAGAAGTAGAACCAAATTCTATTCTGTGATGGTAGATTCGACCCGAACTTCAAACAGCCATCACTTTCGAACCGGGCGGAGCTACGGGACCCACCACACATGCCGGTGAAGCTCTTCTCGCGCCTATCGTGTGACCCGACGCTCAGAATTCCTATTATAATATGTTTCCGGAAGCGGAACGGCGATTCGTGTCGAACTCATTGCGTTCCGCCATGACATAACACATGCCGGCGAAGCTCTTCTCGCGCCTATCGTGTGACCCGACGCTCAGAATTCCTATTATAATATGTTTCCGGAAGCGGAACGGCGATTCGTGTCGAACTCATGGCGTTCCGCCATGACATAACTGGTCCCGAGCCTAAATTTCCCCGTTTTCACGCACTTTCGGCCTTTATATCACTTTATTTATATAATATTTCGTTTTTCTTTTGATATCTTGTGTCATTTTCGATTTAGATGTGTTTCTTAGGCTTAAAAATACATTCTCCAATGATTTTGGGAGGCGGAATTTGATAATTTCTAATTAGTAAAATCGCATTTCTTCCCCGTACGACGAGCGTTTGTGATTTACTTTATTACTCCCGTGACGGTATATCATTTTCAATAAGCTTCATATCCAATGCTTCTTTAGACCGTAGGTGGAAGGATCACCGTGGAGAATTCCTAAGAAAACGAAAGATCGAGCGTAAAAAGAGAATCGAGCAGCGTTGGACGGCAAAAAAAGGGGGTGCAACACGAGGACTTCCCAGAAGGTCACCCATCCTAGTACTACTCTCGCCCAATCACGCTTAACTTCGGAGTTCTGATGGGATCCGGTGCATTAGTGCTGGAATGATCGGACACATAAGTAGAACCAAATTCTATTCTCTTATGGTAGATTCGACCCGAACTTCAAACAGCCCTCACTTTCGAACCGGGCGGAGCTACGGGACCCACCACACATGCCGGCGAAGCTCTTCTCGCGCCTATCGTGTGACCCGACGCTCAGAATTCCTATTATAATATGTTTCCGAAAGCGGAACGGTGATTCGTGTCGAACTCATCGCGTTCTGCCATGATATAACTGGTACCGAGCCTAAATTTCCCCGTTTTCACGCACTTTCGGCCTTTATATCACTTTATTTATATAATATTTCGTTTTTCTTTTGATATCTTGTGTCATTTTCGATTTAGATGTGTTTCTTAGGCTTAAAAATACATTCTTCAATGTATTGGGAGGCGAAATTTGATAATTCCTAATTAGTAAAATCGCATTTCTTCCCCGTATGACGAGCGTTTGTGATTTACTTTATTACTCCCGTGACGGTATATCATTTTCAATAAGCTTCATATCCAATGCTTCTTTAGACCGTAGGTGGAAGGATCACCGTGGAGAATTCCTAAGAAAACGAAAGATCGAGCGTAAAAAGAGAATCGAGCAGCGTTGGACGGCAAAAAAAAGGGGTGCAACACGAGGACTTCCTAGGGGGTCACCCATCCTAGTACTACTCTCGCCCGAGCACGCTTAACTTCGGAGTTCTGATGGGATCCGGTGCATTAGTGCTGGTATGATCGGACACATAAGTAGAACCAAATTCTATTCTCTTATGGTAGATTCCACCCGAACTTCATACAGCCATCACTTTCGAACCGGGCGGAGCTACGGGACCCACCACACATGCCGGCGAAGCTCTTCTCGCGCCTATCGTGTGACCCGCCTCGTAATTCCTATTATAATATGTTTCCGAAAGCGGAACGGTGATTCGTGTCGAACTCATCGCGTTCCGCCATGACATAACTTGTACCGAGCCTAAATTTCCCCGTTTTCACGCACTTTCGGCCTTTATATCACTTTATTTATATAATATTTCGTTTTTCTTTTGATATCTTGTGTCATTTTCGATTTAGATGTGTTTCTTAGGCTTAAAAATACATTCTTCAATGTATTGGGAGGCGAAATTTGATAATTCCTAATTAGTAAAATCGCATTTCTTCCACGTACGACGAGAGTTTGTGATTTACTTTATTACTCCCGTGACGGTATATCATTTTCAATAAGCTTCATATCCAATGCTTCTTTAGACCGTAGGTGGAAGGATCACCGTGGAGAATTCCTAAGAAAACGAAAGATCGAGCGTAAAAAGAAAATCGAGCAGCGTTGGACGGCAAAAAAAGGGGTGCAACACGAGGACTTCCTAGGGGGTCACTCATCCTAGTACTACTCTCGCCCGAGCACGCTTAACTTAGGAGTTCTGATGGGATCCGGTGCATTAGTGCTGGTATGATCGGACACATAAGTAGAACCAAATTCTATTCTCTTATGGTAGATTCGACCCGAACTTCAAACAGCCATCACTTTTGAACCGGGCGGAGCTACGGGACCCACCACACATGCCGGCGAAGCTCTTCTCGCGCCTATCGTGTGACCCGACGCTCAGAATTCCTATTATAATATGTTTCCAAAAGCGGAACGGTGATTCGTGTCGAACTCATCGCGTTCCGCCATGACATAACTGGTACTGAGCCTAAATTTCCCCGTTTTCACGCACTTTCGGCCTTTATATCACTTTATTTATATAATATTTCGTTTTTCTTTTGATATCTTGTGTCATTTTCGATTTAGATGTGTTTCTTAGGCTTAAAAATACATTCTCCAATGTATTGAGAGGCGGGATTTGATAATTTCTAATTAGTAAAATCGCATTTCTTCCCCATACGACGGGCATTTGTGATTTACTTTATTACTCCCGTGACGGTATATCATTTTCAATAAGCTTCATATCTAAGGCTTCTTTAGGCCGTAGGTGGAAGGATCACCGTGGAGAATTCCTAAGAAAACGAAAAATCGAGCGTAAAAAGAGAATCGAGCAGCGTTGGACGGCAAAAAAAGGGGTGCCACACGAGGAATTCCCAGGGGGTCACCCATCCTAGTACTACTCTCGCCCAAGCGCGCTTAACTTCGGAGTTCTGATGGGATCCGGTGCATTAGTGCTGGTATAATCGCACCCAATAATAGAACCAAATTCTATACTCTTATGGTAGATTCGACCCGAACTTCAAACAGCCATCACTTTCGAACAAGGCGGAGCTACGGGACCCACCACACATGCCGGTGAAGCTCTTCTCGCGCCTATCGTGTGACCCGACGCTCAGAATTCCTATTATAATATGTTTCCGGAAGCGGAACGGCGATTCGTGTCGAAATCATTGCGTTCCGCCATGACATAACACATGCCGGTGAAGCTCTTCTCGCGCCCATCGTGTGACCCGACGCTCAGAATTCCTATTATAATATGTTTCCGGAAGCGGAACGGCGATTCGTGTCGAACTCATTGCGTTCCGCCATGACATAACACATGCCAGCGAAGCTCTTCTCGCGCCCATCGTGTGACCCGACGCTCAGAATTCCTATTATAATATGTTTCCGGAAGCGGAACGGCGATTCGTGTCGAACTCATCGCGTTCCGCCATGACATAACTGGTCCTGAGCCTAAATTTCCACGTTTTCACGCACTTTCGGCCTTTATATCACTTCATTTATATAATATTTCGTTTTTCTTTTGATATCTTGTGTCATTTCGATTTAGATGTGTTTCTTAGGCTTAAAAATACATTCTTCAATGTATTGAGAGGCGGAATTTGATAATTCCTAATTAGTAAAATCGCATTTCTTCCCGTCTGACGAGCGTTTGTGATTTACTTTATTACTCCCGTGACGGTATATCATTTTCAATAAGCTTCATATCCAATGCTTCTTTAGACCGTAGGTGGAAGGATCACCGTGGAGAATTCCTAAGAAAACGAAAGATCGAGCGTAAAAAGAGAATCGAGCAGCGTTGGACGGCAAAAAAAGGGGGTGCAACACGAGGACTTCCAAGGGGGTCACCCATCCTAGTACTACTCTCGCCCGAGCACTCTTAACTTCGGAGTTCTGATGGGATCCAGTGCATTAGTGCTGGTATGATCGGACACATAAGTAGAACCAAATTCTATTCTCTTATGGTAGATTCCACCCGAACTTCAAACAGCCATCACTTTCGAACCGGGCGGAGCTACAGGACCCACCACACATGCCGGCGAAGCTCTTCTCGCGCCTATCGTGTGACCCGACGCTCAGAATTCCTATTATAATATGTTTCCGAAAGCGGAACGGTGATTCGTGTCGAACTCATCGCTTTCCGCCATGACATAACTAGTATCGAGCCTAAATTTCCCCATTTTCACGCACTTTCGGCCTTTATATCACTTTATTTATATAATATTTCGTTTTTCTTTTGATATCTTGTGTCATTTTCGATTTAGATGTGTTTCTTAGGCTTAAAAATACATTCTCCAATGTATTGAGAGGCGGGATTTGATAATTTCTAATTAGTAAAATCGCATTTCTTCCCCGTACGACGGGCATTTGTGATTTACTTTATTACTCCCATGACGGTATATCATTTTCAATAAGCTTCATATCCAAGGCTTCTTTAGGCCGTAGGTGGAAGGATCACCGTGGAGAATTCCTAAGAAAACGAAAAATTGAGTGTAAAAAGAGAATCGAGCAGCGTTGGACGGCAAAAAAAGGGGTGCCACACGAGGACTTCCCAGGGGGTCACCCATCCTAGTACTACTCTCGCCCAAGCGTGCTTAACTTCGGAGTTCTGATGGGATCCAGTGCATTAGTGCTGGTATAATCGCACCCAGAAGTAGAACCAAATTCTATTCTCTTATGGTAGATTCGACCCGAACTTTAAACAGCCATCACTTTCGAACCGGGCGGAGCTACGGGACCCACCACACATGCCGGTGAAGCTCTTCTCGCGCCTATCGTGTGACCCGACGCTCAGAATTCCTATTATAATATGTTTCCGAAAGCGGAACGGTGATTCGTGTCGAACTCATCGCGTTCTGCCATGACATAACTGGTACCGAGCCTAAATTTCCCCGTTTTCACGCACTTTCGGCCTTTATATCACTTTATTTATATAATATTTCGTTTTTCTTTTGATATCTTGTGTCATTTTCGATTTAGATGTGTTTCTTAGGCTTAAAAATACATTCTCCAATGTATTGGGAGGCGGGATTTGATAATTTCTAATTAGTAAAATAACATTTCTTCCCCGTACGATGGGCATTTGTGATTTACTTTATTACTCCCGTGACGGTATATCATTTTCAATAAGCTTCATATCCAAGGCTTCTTTAGGCCGTAGGTGGAAGGATAACCGTGGAGAATTCCTAAGAAAACGAAAAATCGAGCGTAAAAAGAGAATCGAGCAGCGTTGGACGGCAAAAAAAGGGGTGCCACACGAGGATTTCCCATGGGGTCACCCATCCTAGTACTACTCTCGCCCAAGCGCGCTTAACTTCGGAGTTCTGATGGGATCCGGTGCATTAGTGCTGGTATAACCGCACCCAGAAATAGAACCAAATTCTATACTCTTATGGTAGATTCGACCCGAACTTCAAACAGCCATCACTTTCGAACCGGGCGGAGCTACGGGACCCACCACACATGCCGGTGAAGCTCTTCTCGCGCCTATCGTGTGACCCGACGCTCAGAATTCCTATTATAATATGTTTCCGGAAGCGGAACGGCGATTCGTGTCGAACTCATTGCGTTCCGCCATGACATAACACATGCCGGCGAAGCTCTTCTCACGCCCATCGTGTGACCCGACGCTCAGAATTCCTATTATAATATGTTTCCGGAAGCGGAACGGCGATTCGTGTCGAACTCATAGCGTTCCGCCATGACATAACTGGTCCTGAGCCTAAATTTCACCGTTTTTACGCACTTTCGGCCTTTATATCACTTTATTTATATAATATTCCGTTTTTCTTTTGATATCTTGTGTCATTTTCGATTTAGATGTGTTTCTTAGGCTTAAAAATACATTCTCCAATGTATTGGGAGGCGGAATTTGATAATAGTAAAATCGCATTTCTTCCCCGTACGACGAGCGTTTGTGATTTACTTTATTACTCCCGTGACGGTATATCATTTTCAATAAGCTTCATATCCAATGCTTCTTTAGACCGTTGGTGGAAGGATCATCGTGGAGAATTCCTAAGAAAATGAAAGATCGAGCGTAAAAAGAGAATCGAGCAGCGTTGGACGGCAAAAAAAGGGGGTGCAACACGAGGACTTCCCAGGGGGTCACCCATCCTAGTACTACTCTCACCCAGTCACGCTTAACTTCGGAGTTCTGATGGGATCCGGTGCATTAGTGCTGGTATGATCGGACACATAAGTAGAACCAAATTCTATTCTCTTATGGTAGATTCGACCCGAACTTCAAACAGCCATCACTTTCGAACCGGGCGGAGCTACGGGACCCACCACACATGCCGGCGAAGCTCTTCTCGCGCCTATCGTGTGACCCGACGCTCAGAATTCCTATTATAATATGTTTCCGGAAGCGGAACGGCGATTCGTGTCGAATTCATCGCGTTCCACCATGACATAACTGGTCCCGAGCCTAAATTTCCACGTTTTCACGCACTTTCGGCCTTTATATCACTTTATTTATATAATATTTCGTTTTTCTTTTGATATCTTGTGTCATTTTCGATTTAGATGTGTTTCTTAGGCTTAAAAATACATTCTTCAATGTATTGAGAGGCGGAATTTGATAATTTTTAGTTAGTAAAATCGCATTTCTTCCCCGTACGACGAGCATTTGTGATTTACTTTATTACTCCCGTGACGGTATATCATTTTCAATAAGCTTCATATCCAATGCTTCTTTAGACCGTAGGTGGAAGCATCACCGTCGAGAATTCCTAAGAAAACGAAAGATCGAGCGTAAAAAGAGAATCGAGCAGCGTTGGACGGCAAAAAAAGGGGGTGCAACACGAGGACTTCCAAGGGGGTCACCCATCCTAATACTACTCTCGCCCGAGCACACTTAACTTTGGAGTTCTGATGGGATCCAGTGCATTAGTGCTGGTATGATCGGACACATAAGTAGAACCAAATTCTATTCTCTTATGGTAGATTCGACCCGAACTTCAAACAGCCATCACTTTCGAACCGGGCGGAGCTACGGGACCCACCACACATGCCGGTGAAGCTCTTCTCGCGCCTATCGTGTGACCCGACGCTCAGAATTCCTATTATAATATGTTTCCGGAAGCGGAACGGCGATTCGTGTCGAACTCATCGCGTTCCACCATGACATAACTGGTCCCGAGCCTAAATTTCCACGTTTTCACGCACTTTCGGCCTTTATATCACTTTATTTATATAATATTTCGTTTTTGTTTTGATATCTTGTGTCATTTTCGATTTAGATGTGTTTCTTAGGCTTAAAAATACATTCTTCAATGTATTGAGAGGCGGAATTTGATAATTCCTAATTAGTAAAATCGCATTTCTTCCCCGTACGACGAGCGTTTGTGATTTACTTTATTACTCCCGTGACGGTATATCATTTTCAATAAGCTTCATATCCAATGCTTCTTTAGACCGTAGGTGGAAGCATCACCGTGGAGAATTCCTAAGAAAACGAAAGATCGAGCGTAAAAAGAGAATCGAGCAGCGTTGGACGGCAAAAAAAGGGGGTGCAACACGAGGACTTCCAAGGGGGTCATCCATCCTAGTACTACTCTCGCCCGAGCACGCTTAACTTCGGAGTTCTGATGGGATCCAGTGCATTAGTGCTGGTATGATCGGACACATAAGTAGAACCAAATTCTATTCTCTTATGGTAGATTCGACCCGAACTTCAAACAGCCATCACTTTCGAACCGGGCGGAGCTACGGGACCCACCACACATGCCGGCGAAGCTCTTCTCGTGCCTATCGTGTGACCCTACGCTCAGAATTCCTATTATAATATGTTTCCGAAAGCGGAACGGTGATTCGTATCGAACTCATCGCGTTCCGCCATGACATAACTGGTACCGAGCCTAAATCTCCCCGTTTTCACGCACTTTCGGCCTTTATATCACTTTATTTATATAATATTTCGTTTTTCTTTTGATATCTTGTGTCATTTTCGATTTAGATGTGTTTCTTAGGCTTAAAAATACATTCTCCAATGTATTGAGAGGCGGGATTTGATAATTTCTAATTAGTAAAATCGCATTTCTTCCCCGTACGACGGGCATTTGTGATTTACTTTATTACTCCCGTGACGGTATATCATTTTCAATAAGCTTCATATCCAAGGCTTCTTTAGGCCGTAGGTGGAAGGATCACCGTGGAGAATTCCTAAGAAAACGAAAAATCGAGCGTAAAAAGAGAATCGAGCAGCGTTGGACGGCAAAAAAAGGGGTGCCACACGAGGACTTCCTAGGGGGTCACCCATCCTAGTACTACTCTCGCCCAAGCGCGCTTAACTTCGGAGTTCTGATGGGATCCGGTGCATTAGTGCTGGTATAATCGCACCCAAAAATAGAACCAAATTCTATACTCTTATGGTAGATTCGACCCGAACTTCAAACAGCCATCACTTTCGAACCGGGCAGAGCTACGGGACCCACCACACATGCCGGTGAAGCTCTTCTCGCACCTATCGTGTGACCCAACGCTCAGAATTCCTATTATAATATGTTTCCGGAAGCGGAACAGCGATTCGTGTCGAACTCATTGCGTTCCGCCATGACATAACACATGCCGGCGAAGCTCTTCTCGCGCCCATCGTGTTACCCGATGCTCAGAATTCCTATTATAATATGTTTCCAGAAGCGGAACGGCGATTTGTGTCGAACTCATAGCGTTCCGCCATGACATAACTGGTCCTGAGCCTAAATTTCACCGTTTTCACGCACTTTCGGCCTTTATATCACTTTATTTATAATATTTCGTTTTTCTTTTGATATCTTGTGTCATTTTCGATTTAGATGTATTTCTTAGGCTTAAAATACATTCTCCAATGTATTGGGAGGCGGAATTTGATAATTTCTAATTAGTAAAATCGCATTTCTTCCTCGTACGACGAGCGTTTGTGATTTACTTTATTACTCCCGTGACGGTATATCATTTTCAATAAGCTTCATATCCAATGCTTCTTTAGACCGTAGGTGGAAGGATCATCGTGGAGAATTCCTAAGAAAACGAAAGATCGAGCGTAAAAAGAGAATCGAGCAGCGTTGGACGGCAAAAAAAGGGGGTGCAACACGAACACTTCCGAGGGGGTCACCCATCCTAGTACCACTCTCGCCCAATCACGCTTAACTTCGGAGTTCTGATGGGATCTGGTGCATTAGTGCTGGTATGATCGGACACATAAGTAGAACCAAATTCTATTCACTTATGGTAGATTCGACCCGAACTTCAAACATCCATCACTTTCGAACCGTGCGGAGCTACGGGACCCACCACACATGCCGGTGAAGCTCTTCTCGCGCCTATCGTGTGACCCGACGCTCAGAATTCCTATTATAATATGTTTCCGGAAGCGGAACGGCGATTCGTGTCGAACTCATCGCGTTCCGCCATGACATAACTGGTCCCGAGCCTAAATTTCCACGTTTTCACGCACTTTCGGCCTTTATATCACTTTATTTATATAATATTTCGTTTTTCTTTTGATATCTTGTGTCATTTTCGATTTAGATGTGTTTCTTAGGCTTAAAAATAAATTCTTCAATGTATTGAGAGGCGGAATTTGATAATTCCTAATTAGTAAAATCGCATTTCTTCCCCGTACGAAGAGCGTTTGTGATTTACTTTATTACTCCCGTGACGGTATATCATTTTCAATAAGCTTCATATCCAATGCTTCTTTAGACTGTAGGTGGAAGGATCACTGTGGAGAATTCCTAAGAAAACGAAAGATCGAGCGTAAAAAGAGAATCGAGCAGCGTTGGACGGAAAAAAAAGGGGGTGCAACACGAGGACTTCCAAGGGGGTCACCCATCCTATTACTACTCTCGCCCGAGCACGCTTAACTTCGGAGTTCTGATGGGATCCAGTGCATTAGTGCTGGTATGATCGAACACATAAGTAGAACCAAATTCTATTCTCTTATGGTAGATTCCACCCGAACTTCAAACAACCATCACTTTCGAACCGGGCGGAGCTATGGGACCCACCACACATGCCGGCGAAGCTCTTCTCGCGCCTATCGTGTGACCCGACGCTCAGAATTCCTATTATAATATGTTTCCGAAAGCGGAACGGTGATTCGTGTCGAACTCATCGCGTTCCGCCATGACATAACTGGTATCGAGTCTAAATTTCCCCGTTTTCACGCACTTTCGGCCTTTATATCACTTTATTTATATAATATTTTGTTTTTCTTTTGATATCTTGTGTCATTTTCGATTTAGATGTGTTTCTTAGGCTTAAAAACACATTCTCCAATGTATTGGGAGGCGGGATTTGATAATTTCTAATTAGTTAAATCGCATTTCTTCCCCGTACGACGGGCATTTGTGATTTACTTTATTACTCTCGTGACGGTATATCATTTTCAATAAGCTTCATATCCAAGGCTTCTTTAGGCCGTAGGTGGAAGGATCACCGTGGAGAATTCCTAAGAAAACGAAAAATCGAGCGTAAAAAGAGAATTGAGCAGCGTTGGACGGCAAAAAAAGGGGTGCCACACGAGGACTTCCCAGGGGGTCACCCATCCTAGTACTACTCTCGCCCAAGCGCGCTTAACTTCGGAGTTCTGATGGGATCCGGTGCATTAGTGCTGGTATAATCGCACCCAGAAGTAGAACCAAATTCTATTCTCTTATGGTAGATTCTCGAACCGGGCGGAGCTACGGGACCCACCACACATGCCGGTGAAGCTCTTCTCGCGCCTATCGTGTGACCCGACGCTCAGAATTCCTATTATAATATGTTTCCGAAAGTGGAACGGCGATTCGTGTCGAACTCATTGCGTTCCGCCATGACATAACACATGCCGGCGAAGCTCTTCTCGCGCCCATCGTGTGACCCGACGCTCAGAATTCCTATTCAAATATGTTTCCGGAAGCGGAACGGCGATTCGTGTCGAACTCATTGCGTTCCGCTATGACATAACTGGTCCCGAGCCTAAATTTCCCCGTTTTCACGCACTTTCGGCCTTTATATCACTTTATTTATATAATATTTCGCTTTTCTTTTGATATCTTGTGTCATTTTCGATTTAGATGTGTTTCTTAGGCTTAAAAATACATTCTCCAATGTATTGAGAGGCGGGATTTGATAATTTCTAATTAGTAAAATCGCATTTCTTCCCCGTACGACTGGCATTTGTGATATACTTTATTACTCCCATGACGGTATATCATTTTCAATAAGCTTCATATCCAAGGCTTCCTTAGGCCGTAGGTGGAAGGATCACCGTGGAGAATTCCTAAGAAAACGAAAAATCGAGCGTAAAAAGAGAATCGAGCAGCGTTGGACGGCAAAAAAAGGGGTGCCACACGAGGACTTCCCAGGGGGTCACCCATCCTAGTACTACTCTCGCCCAAACGCGCTTAACTTCGGAGTTCTGATGGGATCCAGTGCATTAGTGCTGGTATAATCGCACCCAGAAGTAGAACCAAATTCTATTCTCTTATGGTAGATTCGACCCGAACTTTAAACAGCCATCACTTTCGAACCGGGCGGAGCTACGGGACCCACCACACATGCCGGTGAAGCTCTTCTCGCGCCTATCGTGTGACCCGATGCTCAGAATTCCTATTATAATATGTTTCCGGAAGCGGAACGGCGATTCGTGTCGAACTCATTGCGTTCCGCCATGACATAACACATGCCGGCGAAGCTCTTCTCGCGCCCATCGTGTGACCCGACGCTCAGAATTCCTATTATAATATGTTTCCGGAAGCGGAACGGCGATTCGTGTCGAACTCATAGCGTTCTGCCATGACATAACTGGTCCTGAGCCAAAATTTCACCGTTTTCACGCACTTTCGGCCTTTATATCACTTTATTTATATAATATTTCGTTTTTCTTTTGATATCTTGTGTCATTTTCGATTTAGATATGTTTCTTAGGCTTAAAAATACATTCTCCAATGTATTGGGAGGCGGAATTTGATAATTTCTAATTAGTAAAATCGCATTTCTTCCCCGTACGACGAGCGTTTGTGATTTACTTTATTACTCCCGTGACGGTATATCATTTTCAATAAGCTTCATATCCAATGCTTCTTTAGACCGTAGGTGGATCATCGTGGAGAATTCCTAAGAAAACGAAAGATCGAGCGTAAAAAGAGAATCGAGCAGCGTTGGACGGCAAAAAAAGGGGGTGCAACACGAACACTTCCCAGGGGGTCACCCATCCTAGTACTACTCTCGCCCAATAACGCTTAACATCGGAGTTCTGATGGGATCCGGTGCATTAGTGCCGGTATGATCGTACACATAAGTAGAACCAAATTCTATTCTCTTATGGTAGATTCGACCCGAACTTCAAACAGCCATCACTTTCGAACCGGGCGGAGCTACGGGACCCACCACACATGCCGGTGAAGCTCTGTTGGGATTCGGTGCCTTAAAACGAAGGCCCAGCGGAAGCGGTAAAACGAAAAATTAATTCGATCCGAATCCCTACGAGAATCGATCGAGCTACGTATATACGAATATATAAACGAAAAGCAAGAGTCGTAAGAAACTAACCCTCGAAGTCCGTTGATTAAATGGAAACCTTCTCTTGAGCTATTCCCCAAGCTTTAGTTTGATCTCTACGTGTTCAATCCGCTCCAAGCCCTTGAACGATCCAACGCCGAAAACACCGCGTCTCTACTTGCCACGCGGAAAAGCATCGGAACAACAACACTTGATTAACCTCTAAGGTTACGGCTAGAATCAAGTGGTGAAGCTTTTGTTATTACACTCTAAGTGTATAATATGTCTCTCTCAATGTATCTTGAATTTTCTCCAAGAAAACTCAAGAACAAAAGTGAAGAAGAAGATGAAGATGAAGACTAAGAAAAATAATTTTCTCTCTCACTACTTCAAAACTCACGGCTGGACTTCATCCTTGCAAGTGAGAGTTTGTCTCCACTTATATTCTTATTCAACTCCCATGATCTCCTACTTTAGACAATATCACCAAGGTGTGATATTTGTCCCCTTGTCTTGGTCACTAGTCCACCATCCTAGAAAGTGTAGACCAAGACAAAGTAAGGAGTAGGTGATGGGGTGGCCATCTAGAAGGAATCGGATGAGTTCGATTCGCTTCGGACTCGTGAGTCCAAACAGATAAACTCCTATTCCGTTCGATGTATTTGTGTCGATTAATTAATCCAATCAATTAATCACATTAAATACATAATAATATAATTAATTTCTCCAAGAAATAATTATATTCACGAATTAAATTAATCACCCAAGAATTTATTTAATCCATTAGGCCGTAAATCAATTTATCCAATAAATCGATTTAGACATCCAATGTCCCAAATTAGATATCCAATATCTAATATTTATAATGAGAGATTAAGCTCGATTCATTCCGTCGTCAATCCTAATGCGCGACTCGGTAGGTCCGTCTCGATCAAGAATGGGAGGAACCAAAGAGTAGTAGCACCACCTAGCCACTGGCGGCTACACTGTACCCCATCGAGAACGAATGATTGGGATCATTCAAGAACCATTCTCGTCGTGAATACCAAGAACGTATAAACCCTTCTTTCAAATGTCCCGATCAAGTTTTAGGGTCACGGTCGGTCAAACCCTATCTGTACTTGACGCTATGCATGCGTTAATGCAAATCGAGATCATCGAGTCTCGTGTATCTAATACAACTGGCTCCAATGCTTTGGCCAAAGACTTATGATCTCATCTCGCCAATAACCGCATAGGACATATAACCCGCTCACTAACGGGAGAAAGAATTCTATCTTGGTATTCATAGGACCTGCTACTTGCCGTCAAGATGCACGTCGAGGTTGACCCCGCCTTCCGGTTTACAGGTCGAACTACTCTAATGAAAATCTTGACGTCACAAGCACATCCCTACTAAATCCTCAAGTCGAAGGTTCACGAATACCTATCACAACCTTTCGATTCCGTCATTGGTATCCGGAGTGAAATCCATGTGACGAATCGAGGGTGAGTCGGTTCGAGTATACTAATCTAATTAGCATACCTATAACGTGTGCTCCCACTAACTATTAGTGTTCGATGTGCACTCTCCATGTCAAAGAACACGTCATACAAGTCTTTACATAAACTTAACGCCTACCAAGTTTCATCGACTTGCGACGATTAAGTATTTGAGCTATAAACCTTTCCAAAGGCCGACCCCTTATCCAATAAGGAGTGGAACGTTTTGCTCTCAAATACACGGACTAGTTTCTATATGTTTATTTACGAGTTAGGAATGCCAAGTAACTACCGGTAAATAAAGAAACAATCATTTACCTTATATAAATGGTTTACATAATTACAAGTACAATGCCCTCACTCAACAACCTCTCGAGTGGCATTCGAGGGCATACTCCTAACAATCTCCCACTTGCACTCAATGCCACACACTATGGTATCTAATACCCATGTTCTCCAGATGACGCTCCAAGCTAGTCCGAGATAGTGGCTTGGTCGGTGGATCGGCGACGTTGTCGGCCGAGTCTACTCTATGCAAGACAATGTATCCCTTGCGAACAAATTCTCTTACGAGATGATACTTCCTCTCAATATGTTTGGTCCGTTGTGAAACCTCGGCTCCTTGGCTGCGCTCTGACTCCGTCGTTGTCGCGATGCAGTGAACAGTGACTCAAGACATGGTATCACTTGAAGTTCTCCCGAAACTTCTTAATCCGAACCCTTCCTTGGAAGCCTCCGAGGCCGCTTGATACTCACCGACAGTGGAATCAGCAGTCGCGCTTTGCTTGGCACTACGCCAAGATACTGCTCCTCCATTAAGAGTAAATATGTAGCCAGAAGTGGACATCGAGTCGTCCTTCAGTCCTTGGAAGTCCGAATCAGTGAATCCCACCACATCCAATTCTCCACCACCATAGATCGAACCATATCGTAGTCCTTCTCAAGTACTTGAGAACGTTCTTTCTGGCGATCAATGTTCCCTACAGGTTTGCACGAAACCTACTCACCACGCTTACGGCATGCGCAATGTCGAGTCTTGTACACAACATAGCATACATAAGGCTACCCACGGCCGAAGCATATGGTATATTACTCATCTCCTTTCGTTGTTCCTCATTTTGAGGACACATCTTCAAGGTGAGTTTTATTCCATGTCGCATCGGTAGGAACCCTCTTTTAGAATCATCCATCTTAAATCGCTTTAAGATTTTATCTATATAGAGGGCTTGGGAAAGACCTATTGTTCTCTTCGCTCTATCACGGTAGAGTCGAATACCAAGAATATAGGTTGCTTCTCCCAAGTCTTTCATGGATAAATTACTCAAAGCCAAGCTTTCACGTAATCGAGCATTCCCACATCATTTCCTATTAGTAGAATGTCATCTACATATAGTACTAAGAATGCGATCTTGCTCCCACTAACCCTCTTGTATACACAAGGTTCCTCTTCATTTTGCACGAAGTCAAACTCTTTGACTGCCTCGTCAAAACGAAGATTCCAACTACGCGACGCTTGCTTCAGTCCATAAATGGAACGCTGAAGCTTGCACACTTTCTGAATATCGACTTCGGATACAAAGCCTTTAGGCTGCTCCATATAGATTTCCTCCTCGAGGAATCCATTAAGGAAAGCCGTCTTTACGTCCATTTGCCATATCTCATAATCGTGGTAGGCAGCTATAGCAAGCATCATGCGAATAGACTTGATCATGGCTACGGGCGAGAAGGTATCGTGGTAATCGATTCCTTCCTTCTGGGTATAACCCTTTGCCACTAGCCTGGCCTTATAGGCGTCAACCTTGCCATCACCATCAGTCTTTCTCTTGTAGATCCACTTGTTCCCAATAGGCACTATGCCCTTGGGGCGGTCTACTAGAGTCCAGACTTGATTGACATGCATCGAGTCTATCTCAGCTTCCATAGCTTCACGCCATTTCGCGGAGTCTACATCCACCATCGCTTGGTCATAGGTCGTCGGGTCGGTCTCTTGGCTATCACTTGGAACCTCATGGAGACCCAGCTCCTCCAAGTGCACAAGCCCATACCTCTCAGGTAAATGAGACACCCTACTAGACCTACGAGGTGGTTGTACTTGTGTTTCAGAAAGTTCGGTTCCAGTTTCTTGCACAGGTGTCTCTCGAGGAGTTTCATTGTATTCTTCTAAAGAAATACTTCTACCCGCTCCGCCTTCTGAATGAACTCATCTTCCAGAAGTGTGCTTGTAAAGCAACAATGATCCTTCGATCTTCGGGCATGTAGAATAGATATCCCATCGTCCCAGACGGGAATCCAATGAAACGTCCCTTCGCAGACCTAGCTTCCAACTTTTCCACCTTAGTCTTCTTGACATAGGCGGGACATCCCCAAATCCTAATATGATTAAGACTTGGTTTCCTTCCTCCCACATCTCATGTGGAGTTTTAGGAACGGATTTGGAAGGACATCTATTCAAGATATACGCGGCGGTCAGGAGTGCATACCCCCACAGGTAAATCGGCAAGTCAGTATAGCCCAGCATGGAACGGACCATGTTCAACAGGGTCCGGTTCCTTCTTTCTGACACACCATTTAACTGAGGAGTACTGGAGGTGTTAGTTGTGAAACTATTCCATGTTCCTTAAGGAACTCGTCAAACTCCGTACTCATATACTCGCCACCTCGGTCCGACCAAGTGCTTTGATATGATTACCGGTTTGTTTCTCGACTAGGGCCTTGAATTCTGGAATTTCTCAAAGGCCTCGGATTTATGTTTCATTAAGTATACATAACCATACCTAGTATGATCATCGTAAACGTAATGAAATATTGATATCCGTCACGTCTCGCTTCTAAAGCACCACATACGTCGGTATGGATTAATCCCGGTTTATCGGCTCTTTCAAAAGTCCTGTGAAGGGGACTTAGTCATTTTGCCTTTAAGGCAAGATTCACAAGTAGGAAAGGGATCCGATCCCAATGGACCCATAAGTCCATCTTTTCCATCTTGTAAACCTTGGTCTGACCAACATGACCAAGTCTAAGATGCCATTTCAAAACTTGATTGGTTTCATCCCTACCACGTTTTCTAGTCATAGTATTCACAACTACTTTGTTGCTGAGATTTAGATGATACAATCCATTCAACAATGTAGCAGTACCCACTAGTTTATTTCTAAAATAAATTTTGCAGAAACCATCACCAATGAAAAATGAAAAGCCTTTTCGGTCCATGACCGGAATGGATACAATGTTTTTGTGCCCCTTGGGCAAAACAAGTACATCTTCTAAAGTCAAAACAAAGCCGGATTCTAAACCCAAAAGAAGTGATCCTATGTCGGTCGCCTCGACACTATGCCCGCTTCCGACTGTGATCAGAACTTCTCCGGCTCAAGCTTCCTACTTTGTTCCAGATCCCGATTCACGGTACAAATATGAGAACTAGCACGAGAATCCGATTATCAGAAGTAGAAAATACAAGAGCGAGAACAATTTGTTTCCAAAACTAAAAGTTACGTGCACAAGTGCCATGAAGAATCGGACAGTCTCTAGCCCGGTGGCCCACTCACCGCACTTGAGACAAGTATCCTTTTTCTTCTTGTTCTTCGGAACCATTGGGGCCTTGCCCTTACCCTTAAGGTCCTTAGCTTGTGGTCCACCGCTTCTTGGTCTTTTTCTTCTTATTCTTAGACCTCCGGAGTCCGAAGAAATCACAAGAGCAGACTCCTTCATCCGCGAGTCTTCATTTGAGACGAGCGGTCACAAGTTTGTTCATTAGCCCACTAAATTACATGCAATCTCATTGCGGTTGAAGTTCATAACAAACTGTGAGAAGGAATCGGGAGAGACTGTAGGATAAGGTCGGTTTGGAGAAGTATCCATTTTAAAATCAAGAGCCTCCAATCTCTCGATCATGGATATCATTTTGAGGACGTGTTCCCCAACCTTCTCACCTTCCTTCATCCTTGCACCGAGCGATTGCTTGGATATCTCATATCTAGCGATTCTGCTGTGCTCACCATAAAGCTCGGTTAAGTGAGATAGAATCGCCAGCGAAGTCATTTTCTCATGAGCTCTACGAAGCTCATTAGACATGGAAGCCATCATATAAGCACGGACTTTCACGTCATCCTTAACCCACTTTTCGTGGTTTTCAATCTCTTCTGATTGGCTCGAGTCCGCATAGGAGGCGCCGGAATGTCCGTCTCCAAGACGTATCCCGGTGCCTCTATACCGAGGACAATCATCAGTTGCGGAGCCAATCCACAAAGTTTGGTCCCATTAAGGTGTACTTTTCGAGTAGAATTGCGAGTGGATTCATTGACATATTGAGTAATGTCAGCAATAAGTATAACAGATTAATTAGTGACTTGTTATATTATGATCTGAGTATAGAAATAAGGTCCTTTCTATGCTTGTTACCCGGCTCCCACTATTTTTATCGGAATAACACACTCCCATGTGAAATCCGGAAGTATCGTCGCTCTACTTCATAGTGGTGATCGAGTTCTTTATAAATCTTAATAGAGGGCAACCGAATGGTTTCTAGTCTATTAATTTTCATAAAGTGGTGTCCAACACCAACCCATCTAATGGATGATTCGATCTTCTTTTTCCCCTTGTTCACTCCCCTCAACCTATACGGTTTCTATGGTTCGTGAACAAGTTAAGTTTATACCATCGACGCAAATCAGTTTCACAATTGAATCTTATCCGGCAACCTATCAGGTTTCTAGGGATAAAATTTGCTCTAACCGAAGGCATCCAATGCGCTCCCGGTAATTTATCCGTCCTCCCCGAACGACTACCCCGATAACTCGGAAGCATAGCACATCCGGTTTGGATTTCAATTTCAAAACTCGATGGAGGAAGGAAAACCTTGAAACCTTATAAACTTAATTATTTGTTGTGGGAGAATTATCGCGATTAACGTTACACTTTGCACATTAATCGTTTAAGCGCGTTTGTGGCATTCATACAATATGAAACAACCAATCACAACCTAGTTGCTACCAACATGTGGTTCATGGACCGTTCCTAGAAAACAAAAACTCCATAATCTAATTACAAGTCTTCGTCTTGAATCTTCGTCTTCTCGAAATGGATCTTCCTCCGGTCTTCGTCATTACATATAAATTTTACATTGAAAATTGCATCCTAGATACAAATTTTTCTAGTAAAATAAATAGGCTCAAAACGGCCTTTACAACCCAATCGAATAAAACGAACGATCCAAAACTAAGTCCACGAACCACATCCCCATTCAAAAGCATTCATCCAATAAATACTAAATAAATGGAAAGCGTAGAGATACATTGATCCAATCAACAATACGAACCGATCCAATCGATTCACACAATCGGTAATGTAATAACGTTCAAAATAATTCGGTCGACCATAAATATTCCAATTAATCAAATTTCCCTTATAAAATGAAATACCATAAATCATTTTAATCATATTAAATCCAATTTAACATGCGGGAGATTAATTTTTAAGAATACACGGAAAAATCGAGCCGGGGTGAAAGCAGGGCCGGCATGGCCAAGGTCACCCTCGGCGGCCTACCGGCGATCACTCCGGCTTGGCGAGTCACCCTCGGAAGATGCCGGCAGGACACGACCGAGTCACCCAGACACGGTCGGGTCGCCCGGCGATGACTTGGTAGGCTGGACACGGCCGTGTCACCCAGGACATGGTCGAGTCACTTTCGGCGGACACGCCCGTGTCTCGACACGGTCGGGTCTCAGTGATGCTTCGCCACATGCCGGACACGACCGTGTCACCCAGGACACGGTCGAGTCATCCTCGGCCAAAATACCCTTTTTGTCCAAAAAGTCGTCCGACGACGATTCGGGGCTAGATTTTCGACCGGATATCCAATATCAATATTTTCCGACTTTCATATCTTCAATATAAATCATATTTCCCATAAATTTAAGATTTATATTTAGACATAAACTTACGAAAAATACAATTATTACGAACGAAAAACATATACCACGATTATGTCTAAAATGATTCCAAATCATTCACCATTTAATCGAGCATTCCAAATGCCAATATCGTATATACGATCGCAAGACCTACGCTCCGATACCACTGTTGGGATTCGGTGCCTTAAAACGAAGGCCAGTGAGCGGTAAAGCGAAAATTAATTCGATCCGAATCCCTACGAGAATCGATCGAGCTACGTATATACGAATATATAAACGAAAAGCAAGAGTCGTAAGAAACTAACCCTCGAAGTCCGTTGATTAAATGGAAACCTTCTCTTGAGCTATTCCCCAAGCTTTAGTTTGATCTCTACGTGTTCAATCCGCTCCAAGCCCTTTATATAACAGGGCGTAACGAAATGATTGAAATTTAATCTTTTATTTATAATTTTTCTTAAAAATAATATAAAAATATTTTTATATTATTTTTAAGTAATTAAATTTTTAAATGAATTAAATAGTAAAATAGTAATAGTAGGGGGCGGATGTAGCCAAGTGGATTAAGGCACTGGATTGTGAATTCATCATTACGCGGGTTCAATTCCCGTCATTCGCCCACTTCTTTTTACTTTTTACTTTACTGTTCAAATATTACGTATATGATATGAATTACGGCTAGAATCAAGTGGTGAAGCTTTTGTTATTACACTCTAAGTGTATAATATGTCTCTCTCAATGTATCTTGAATTTTCTCCAAGAAAACTCAAGAACAAAAGTGAAGAAGAAGATGAAGATGAAGACTAAGAAAAATAATTTTCTCTCTCACTACTTCAAAACTCACGGCTGGACTTCATCCTTGCAAGTGAGAGTTTGTCTCCACTTATATTCTTATTCAACTCCCATGATCTCCTACTTTAGACAATATCACCAAGGTGTGATATTTGTCCCCTTGTCTTGGTCACTAGTCCACCATCCTAGAAAGTGTAGACCAAGACAAAGTAAGGGAGTAGGTGATGGGGTGGCCATCTAGAAGGAATCAGATGAGTTCGATTCGTTTCGGACTCCCGTGAGTCCAAACAGATAAACTCCTATTCCGTTCTGATGTATTTGTGTCGATTAATTAATCCAATCAATTAATCACATTAAATACATAATAATATAATTAATTTCTCCAAGAAATAATTATATTCACGAATTAAATTAATCACCCAATAATTTATTTAATCCATTAGGCCGTAAATCAATTTATCCAATAAATCGATTTAGACATCCAATGTCCCAAATTAGATATCCAATATCTAATATTTATAATGAGAGATTAAGCTCGATTCATTCCGTCGTCAATCCTAATGCGCGACTCGGTAGGTCCGTCTCAGTCAGCAATGGGAGGAACCAAAGAGTAGTAGCACCACCTAGCCAGCCTGGCGGCCTACACTGTACCCCAACTGAGAACGAATGATTGGGATCATTCAAGAACCATTCTGTCGTGAATACCAGTAAACGTATAAACCCTTCTTTCAAATGTCCCGATCAAGTTTTAGGGTCACGGTTAGTCAAACCCTATCTGTACTTGACGCTATGCATGCGTTAATGCAAATCGAGATCATCGAGCTGTCGTGTATCTAATACAACTGGCTCCAATGCTTTGGCCAAAGACTTATGATCTCATCTTCCAATAACCGCATAGGACATATAACCCGCTCACTAACGGGAGAAAGAATTCTATCTTGGTATTGATAGGACTGCTACTTGCCCGTCAAGATGCACGTCGAGGTTGACCCCGCCTTAGGTTTACGGTCGAACTACTCTAATGAAAATCTTGACGTCACAAGCACATCCCTACTAAATCCTCAAGTCGAAGGTTCACGAATACCTATCACAACCTTTCGATTCCGTCATTGATTGTCCGGAGTGAAATCCATGTGACGAATCGAGGGTGAGTCGGTTCGAGTATACTAATCTAATTAGCATACCTATAACGTGTGCTCCCACTAACTATTAGTGTTCGACAGGCACTCTCCATGTCAAAGAACACATCATACAAGTCTTTACATAAACTTAACGCCTACCAAGTTTCATCGACTTGCGACGATTAAGTATTTGAGCTATAAACCTTTCCAAGGCCGACCCCTTATCCAATAAGGAGTGGAACGTTTTGCTCTCAAATACACGGACTAGTTTCTATATGTTTATTTACGAGTTAGGAATGCCAGTAACTACCAGTAAATAAAGAAACAATCATTTGCCTTATATAAATGGTTTACATAATTACAAGTACAATGCCCTCACTCAACAACCTCTGAGTGGCATTCGAGGGCATACTCCTAACAAGCTCTTCTCGCGCCTATCGTGTGACCCGACGCTCAGAATTCCTATTATAATATGTTTCCGGAAGCGGAACGGCGATTCGTGTCGAACTCATCGCGTTCCGCCATGACATAACTGGTCCCGAGCCTAAATTTCCACGTTTTCACGCACTTTCGGCCTTTATATCACTTCATTTATATAATATTTCGTTTTTCTTTTGATATCTTGTGTCATTTCGATTTAGATGTGTTTCTTAGGCTTAAAAATACATTCTTCAATGTATTGAGAGGCGGAATTTGATAATTCCTAATTAGTAAAATCGCATTTCTTCCCCGTACGACGAGCGTTTGTGATTTACTTTATTACTCCCGTGACGGTATATCATTTTCAATAAGCTTCATATCCAATGCTTATTTAGACCGTAGGTGGAAGGATCACCGTGGAGAATTCCTAAGAAAACGAAAGATCGAGAGTAAAAAGAGAATCGAGCAGCGTTGGACGGCAAAAAAAGGGGGTGCAACACGAGGACTTCCAAGGGGGTCACCCATCCTAGTACTACTCTCGCCCGAGCACTCTTAACTTCGGAGTTCTGATGGGATCCAGTGCATTAGTGCTGGTATGATCGGACACATAAGTAGAACCAAATTCTATTCTCTTATGGTAGATTCCACCCAAACTTCAAACAGCCATCACTTTCGAACCGGGCGGAGCTACGGGACCCACCACACATGCCGGCGAAGCTCTTCTCGCGCCTATCGTGTGACCCGACGCTCAGAATTCCTATTATAATATGTTTCCCAAAGCGGAACGGTGATTCGTGTCGAACTCATCGCTTTCCGCCATGACATAACTAGTACCGAGCCTAAATTTCCCCATTTTCACGCACTTTCGGCCTTTATATCACTTTATTTATATAATATTTCGTTTTTCTTTTGATATCTTGTGTCATTTTCAATTTAGATGTGTTTCTTAGGCTTAAAAATACATTCTCCAATGTATTGAGAGGCGGGATTTGATAATTTCTAATTAGTAAAATCGCATTTCTTCCCCGTACGACGGGCATTTGTGATTTACTTTATTACTCCCATGACGGTATATCATTTTCAATAAGCTTCATATCCAAGGCTTCTTTAGGCCGTAGGTGGAAGGATCACCGTGGAGAATTCCTAAGAAAACGAAAAATTGAGTGTAAAAAGAGAATCGAGCAGCGTTGGACGGCAAAAAAAGGGGTGCCACACGAGGACTTCCCAGGGGGTCACCCATCCTAGTACTACTCTCGCCCAAGCGTGCTTAACTTCGGAGTTCTGATGGGATCCAGTGCATTAGTGCTGGTATAATCGCACCGAGAAGTAGAACCAAATTCTATTCTCTTATGGTAGATTCGACCCAAACTTTAAACAGCCATCACTTTCGAACCGGGCGGAGCTACGGGACCCACCACACATGCCGGTGAAGCTCTTCTCGCGCCTATCGTGTGACCCGATGCTCAGAATTCCTATTATAATATGTTTCCGGAAGCGGAACGGCGATTCGTGTCGAACTCATTGCGTTCCGCCATGACATAACACATGCCGACGAAGCTCTTATCGCGCCCATCGTGTGACCCGACGCTCAGAATTCCTATTATAATATGTTTCCGGAAGCGGAACGGCGATTCGTGTCGAACTCATTGCGTTCCGCCATGACATAACTGGTCCCGAGCCTAAATTCCCCCGTTTTCACGCACTTTCGGCCTTTATATCACTTTATTTATATAATATTTCGTTTTTCTTTTGATATCTCGTGTCATTTTCGATTTAGATGTGTTTCTTAGGCTTAAAAATACATTCTCCAATGTATTGGGAGGCGGAATTTGATAATTTCTAAATAGTAAAATCGCATTTCTTCCCCGTACGACGAGCGTTTGTGATTTACTTTATTACTCCCGTGACGGTATATCATTTTCAATAAGCTTCATATCCAAGGCTTCTTTAGACCGTAGGTGGAAGGATCACCGTGGAGAATTCCTTAGGAAACGAAAAATCGAGCGTAAAAAGAGAATCGAGCAGCATTGGACGGCAAAAAAATGGGGTGCAACACGAGGACTTCCTAGGGGGTCACCCATCCTAGTACTACTCTCGCCCGAGCACGCTTGACTTTGGAGTTCTGATGGGATCCAGTGCATTAGTGCTGGTATGATCGGACACATAAGTAGAACCAAATTCTATTCTCTTATGGTAGATTCGACCCGAACTTCAAATAGCCATCACTTTCGAACCGGGCGGAGCTACGGGACCCACCACAAATGCCGGTGAAGCTCTTCTCGCGCCTATCGTGTGACCCGACGCTCAGAATTCCTATTATAATATGTTTCCGGAAGCGGAACGGCGATTCGTGTCGAACTCATCGCGTTCCGCCATGACATAACTGGTCCCGAGCCTAAATTTCCACGTTTTCACGCACTTTCGGCCTTTATATCACTTTATTTATATAATATTTCGTTTTTCTTTTGATATCTTGTGTCATTTTCGATTTAGATGTGTTTCTTAGGCTTAAAAATACATTCTTCAATGTATTGAGAGGCGGAATTTGATAATTCCTAATTAGTAAAATCGCATTTCTTCCCCATACGACGAGCGTTTGTGATTTACTTTATTACTCCCGTGACGGTATATCATTTTCAATAAGCTTCATATCCAATGCTTCTTTAGACCGTAGGTGGAAGGATCACCGTGGAGAATTCCTAAGAAAACGAAAGATCGAGCGTAAAAAGAGAATCGAGCAGCGTTGGACGGCAAAAAAAGGGGGTGCAACACGAGGACTTCCAAGGGGGTCACCCATCCTAGTACTACTCTCTCCCGAGCACGCTTAACTTCGGAGTTCTGATGGGATCCGGTGCATTAGTGCTGGTATGATCAGACACATAAGTAGAACCAAATTCTATTCTCTTATGGTAGATTCCACCCGAACTTCAAACAGCCATCACTTTCGAACCGGACGGAGCTACGGGACCCACCACACATGCCGGCGAAGCTCTTCTCGCGCCTATCGTGTGACCCGACGCTCAGAATTCCTATTATAATATGTTTCCGAAAGCGGAACGGTGATTCGTGTCGAACTCATCGCTTTCTGCCATGACATAACTAGTACCGAGCCTAAATTTCCCCATTTTCACGCACTTTCGGCCTTTATATCACTTTATTTATATAATATTTCGTTTTTCTTTTGATATCTTGTGTCATTTTCGATTTAGATGTGTTTCTTAGGCTTAAAAATACATTCTCCAATGTATTGAGAGGCGGGATTTGATAATTTCTAATTAGTAAAATCGCATTTCTTCCCCGTACGACGGGCATTTGTGATTTACTTTATTACTCCCATGACGGTATATCATTTTCAATAAGCTTCATATCCAAGGCTTATTTAGGCCGTAGGTGGAAGGATCACCGTGGAGAATTCCTAAGAAAACGAAAAATCGAGCGTAAAAAGAGAATCGAGCAGCGTTGGACGGCAAAAAAATGAGTGCCACACTAGGACTTCCCAGGGGGTCACCCATCCTAGTACTACTCTCGCCCAAGCGCGCTTAACTTCGGAGTTCTGATGGGATCCAGTACATTAGTGCTGGTATAATCGCACCTAGAAGTAGAACCAAATTCTATTCTCTTATGGTAGATTCGACCCGAACTTTAAACAGCCATCACTTTCGAACCGGGCGGAGCTACGGGACCCACCACACATGCCGGTGAAGCTCTTCTCGCGCCTATCGTGTGACCCGACGCTCAGAATTCCTATTATAATATGTTTCCGGAAGCGGAACGGCGATTCGTGTCGAACTCATCGCGTTCCGCCATGACATAACTGGTCCCGAGCCTAAATTTCCACGTTTTCACGCACTTTCGGCCTTTATATCATTTTATTTATATAATATTTCGTTTTTCCTTTGATATCTTGTGTCATTTCGATTTAGATGTGTTTCTTAGGCTTAAAAATACATTCTTCAATGTATTGAGAGGCGGAATTTGATAATTCCTAATTAGTAAAATCGCATTTCTTCCCCGTACGACGAGCGTTTGTGATTTACTTTATTACTCCCGTGACGGTATATCATTTTCAATAAGCTTCATATCCAATGCTTCTTTAGACCGTAGGTGGAAGGATCACCGTGGAGAATTCCTAAGAAAACGAAAGATCGAGCGTAAAAAGAGAATCGAGCAGCGTTGGACGGCAAAAAAAGGGGGTGCAACACGAGGACTTCCAAGAGGGTCACCCATCCTAGTACTACTCTCGCCCGAGCACTCTTAACTTCGGAGTTCTGATGGGATCCAGTGCATTAGTGCTGGTATGATCGGACACATAAGTAGAACCAAATTCTATTCTCTTGTGGTAGATTCCACCCGAACTTCAAACAGCCATCACTTTCGAACCGGGCGGAGCTACGGGACCCACCACACATGCCGGCGAAGCTCTTCTCGCGCCTATCGTGTGACCCGACGCTCAGAATTCCTATTATAATATGTTTCCGAAAGCGGAACGGTGATTCGTGTCGAACTCATCGCTTTCCGCCATGACATAACTAGTACCGAGCCTAAATTTCCCCATTTTCACGCACTTTCGGCCTTTATATCACTTTATTTATATAATATTTCGTTTTTCTTTTGATATCTTGTGTCATTTTAGATTTAGATGTGTTTCTTAGGCTTAAAAATACATTCTCCAATGTATTGAGAGGCGGGATTTGATAATTTCTAATTAGTAAAATCGCATTTCTTCCCCGTACGACGGGCATTTGTGATTTACTTTATTACTCCCATGACGGTATATCATTTTCAATAAGCTTCATATACAAGGCTTCTTTAGGCCGTAGGTGGAAGGATCACCGTGGAGAATTCCTAAGAAAACGAAAAATTGAGCGTAAAAAGAGAATCGAGCAGCGTTGGACGGCATAAAAAGGGGTGCCACACGAGGACTTCCCAGGGGGTCACCCATCCTAGTACTACTCTCGCCCAAGCGTGCTTAACTTCGGAGTTCTGATGGGATCCAGTGCATTAGTGCTGGTATAATCGCACCCAGAAGTAGAACCAAATTCTATTCTCTTATGGTAGATTCGACCCGAACTTTAAACAGCCATCACTTTCGAACCGGGCGGAGCTACGGGACCCACCACACATGCCAGTGAAGCTCTTCTCGCGCCTATCGTGTGACCCGATGCTCAGAATTCCTATTATAATATGTTTCCGGAAGCGGAACGGCGATTCGTGTCGAACTCATTGCGTTCCGCCATGACATAACACATGCCGACGAAGCTCTTCTCGCGCCCATCGTGTGACCCGACGCTCAGAATTCCTATTATAATATGTTTCCGGAAGCGGAACGACGATTCGTGTCGAACTCATCGCGTTCCGCCATGACATAACTGGTCCCGAGCCTAAATTCCCCCGTTTTCACGCACTTTCGGCCTTTATATCACTTTATTTATGTAATATTTCGTTTTTCTTTTGATATCTCGTGTCATTTTCGATTTAGATGTGTTTCTTAGGATTAAAATTACATTCTCCAATGTATTGAGAGGCGAAATTTGATAATTTTTAATTAGTAAAATTGCATTTCTTCCCCGTACGACGGGCGTTTGTGATTTACTTTATTACTCCCGTGACGGTATATCATTTTCAATAAGCTTCATATCCAAGGCTTCTTTAGACCGTAGGTGGAAGGATCACCGTGGAGAATTCCTAAGAAAACGAAAAATCGAGCGTAAAAGAGGATCGAGCACCATTGGACGGCAAAAAAATGGGGTGCAACACGAGGACTTCCCAGGGGGTCACCCATCCTAGTACTACTCTCGCCCAAGCACGCTTAATTTCGGAGTTCTGATGGGATCCGGTGCATTCGTGCTGGTATGATCACACCCATAAGCAGAACAAAATTCTATTCTCTTATGGTAGATTCGACCCGAACTTCAAACAGCCATCACTTTCGAACCGGGCGGAGCTACGGGACCCACCACACATGCCGGCGAAGCTCTTCTCGCGCCCATCGTGTGACCCGACACTCAGAATTCCTATTATAATATGTTTCCGAAAGCGGAACGGCGATTCGTGTCGAACTCATCGCGTTCCGCCATGACATAACTGGTCCCGAGCCTAAATTTCCACGTTTTCACGCACTTTCGGCCTTTATATCACTTTATTTATATAATATTTCGTTTTTCTTTTGATATCTTGTGTCATTTTCGATTTGCATGTGTTTTTTAGGCTTAAAAATACATTCTTCAATGTATTGAGAGGCGGAATTTGATAATTCCTAATTAGTAAAATCGCATTTCTTCCCCGTATGACGAGCGTTTGTGATTTACTTTATTACTCCCGTGACGGTATATCATTTTCAATAAGCTTCATATCCAATGCTTCTTTAGACCGTAGGTGGAAGGATCACCGTGGAGAATTCCTAAGAAAACGAAAGATCGAGCGTAAAAAGAAAATCGAGCAGCGTTGGACGGCAAAAAAAGGGGGTGCAACACGAGGACTTCCAAGGGGGTCACCCATCCTAGTACTACTCTCGCCCGAGCACGCTTAACTTCGGAGTTCTGATGGGATCCAGTGCATTAGTGCTGGTATGATCAGACACATAAGTAGAACCAAATTCTATTCTCTTATGGTAGATTCCACCCGAACTTCAAACAGCCATCACTTTCGAACCGGGCGGAGCTACGGGACCCACCACACATGCCGGCGAAGCTCTTCTCGCGCCTATCGTGTGACCCGACGCTCAGAATTCCTATTATAATATGTTTCCGAAAGCGGAACGGTGATTCGTGTCGAACTCATCGCTTTCTGCCATGACATAACTAGTACCGAGCCTAAATTTCCCCATTTTCACGCACTTTAGGCCTTTATATCACTTTATTTATATAATATTTCGTTTTTCTTTTGATATCTTGTGTCATTTTCGATTTAGATGTGTTTCTTAGGCTTAAAAATGCATTCTCCAATGTATTGAGAGGCGGGATTTGATAATTTCTAATTAGTAAAATCGCATTTCTTCCCCGTACGACGGGCATTTGTGATTTACTTTATTACTCCCATGACGGTTTATCATTTTCAATAAGCTTCATATCCAAGGCTTCTTTAGGCCGTAGGTGGAAGGATCACCGTGGAGAATTCCTAAGAAAACGAAAAATCGAGCGTAAAAAGAGAATCGAGCAGCGTTGGACGGCAAAAAAATGAGTGCCACACGAGGACTTCCCAGGGGGTCACCCATCCTAGTACTACTCTCGCCCGAGCACTCTTAACTTCGGAGTTCTGATGGGATCCAGTGCATTAGTGCTGGTATGATCGGACACATAAGTAGAACCAAATTCTATTCTCTTGTGGTAGATTCCACCCGAACTTCAAACAACCATCACTTTCGAACCGGGCGGAGCTACGGGACCCACCACACATGCCGGCGAAGCTCTTCTCGCGCCTATCGTGTGACCCGACGCTCAGAATTCCTATTATAATATGTTTCCGAAAGCGGAACGGTGATTCGTGTCGAACTCATCGCTTTCCGCCATGACATAACTAGTACCGAGCCTAAATTTCCCCATTTTCACGCACTTTCGGCCTTTATATCACTTTATTTATATAATATTTCGTTTTTCTTTTGATATCTTGTGTCATTTTAGATTTAGATGTGTTTCTTAGGCTTAAAAATACATTCTCCAATGTATTGAGAGGCGATAATTTCTAATTAGTAAAATCGCATTTCTTCCCCGTACGACGGGCATTTGTGATTTACTTTATTACTCCCATGACGGTATATCATTTTCAATAAGCTTCATATCCAAGGCTTCTTTAGGCCGTAGGTGGAAGGATCACCGTGGAGAATTCCTAAGAAAACGAAAAATTGAGCGTAAAAAGAGAATCGAGCAGCGTTGGACGGCAAAAAAAGGGTGCCACACGAGGACTTCCCAGGGGGTCACCCATCCTAGTACTACTCTCGCCCAAGCGTGCTTAACTTCGGAGTTCTGATGGGATCCAGTGCATTAGTGCTGGTATAATCGCACCCAGAAGTAGAACCAAATTCTATTCTCTTATGGTAGATTCGACCCGAACTTTAAACAGCCATCACTTTCGAACCGGGCGGAGCTACGGGACCCACCACACATGCCGGTGAAGCTCTTCTCGCGCCTATCGTGTGACCCGATGCTCAGAATTCCTATTATAATATGTTTCCGGAAGCGGAACGGCGATTCGTGTCGAACTCATTGCGTTCCGCCATGACATAACACATGCCGACGAAGCTCTTCTCGCGCCCATCGTGTGACCCGACGCTCAGAATTCCTATTATAATATGTTTCCGGAAGCGGAACGGCGATTCGTGTCGAACTCATCGCGTTCCGCCATGACTTTACTTACTTAAGTAATTCTCATCAGAATAACCATTAAACTCGAACATAATATTTGTATTGTACCTCAAACAATACTCAAGATCCTCAAACTATCATAACCAACTCACGATACGGAAATCTACCATTTCTGACCAATACGATCCATCGAATAAAATCATCAAATCTCAAGACGATAACCAATTGTCCACCAAAGACAAGACCAAGGAAAATATGGAACATACCTCGAGATATGATGTGCCACGATAATCATATCAGTCTAATCCGATATCAGAACAATGCAATGCGGAAAAGGTCCTAACACAAGACCTACAAATGCATACTCATATGACAACGTCAATATGCTCAAAACAATAACAACTATGTATACTCAATGGAAATCCCATGATCCAGCGCCCTCAGCATAGATCCCAAGATGATCCTACAAGATCAACACGAGGTGGATAACCAACAATATACATATGCACAACAATAACACAATACTGGGTAATCCAACGATCCAGCGCCCTCAGCATAGATCCCAAGATGATCCCGTCGGACCAACACGAGGTGGAAAAACCCGTCCAATGATCCAGCGCCCTCAGCATAGATCCCAAGATGATCCCGTCGGACCAACACGAGGTGGACATCCGATCCAGCGCCCTCAGCATAGATCGCGCGATCCCATCGTATTAACACAACATAAACAACACAATATGCATACACATATGCAAAACAACACATTCATCAACATGAACAACATAACATGCACGACAACATGACAATTTACTAGGACGACTTCATGTTCAACAACATGAAAGAGAATGTACGAGACCAAAATAAATAACATAAAACCGTGACCAATATGGAATACTCGCCCCGAGTCCTTCGAAAGCAACCTCGATGTCCAATCATCACCGACGATTATCCCCACTGCTCGGCGATCCAAACGTACAACGAACTATAGATACTCATATCCTCGTCCTTACCGTAATGTAACCTCGATACTCGAACATACCAATAACTGAGATAAAGCATATTCATTACGATTTACCTCCCAGAATCGAAAGAATGATATGCGATCTGGATACACAGAGTTCAAAATTATAATCATCGCTATATGAATTATAAACGAAATGAAACTTAAACCATTCATTAAATATTATAACTGAGCAAGTAATAACTTGCCTCGATACCGATACCACGAAGCTGCTGCCGAACACACTGCCTTTATCTACGAGCTCCTCAGCCTCGATCAAAAGCAATACAATGGACATACTCGAACACGACCGCAATATCCGGTTATAATCACCGATAGATAATCTCAACCTATCGAAGAAATCAAATAACACATATCCGATAACGGTCAACAATCGATAAAACTAACGGTCGAACTCAACGGTTCAACACAACCTCGAATAAACACAGTAGAACCAACCAAGTCAAACCATCACGAATTCCTAATCAAAACACAAAAATCTTGCATCGCCTACTTAGCGCACGTTAATCACCTAATGTAGCGTGCGCTAAGTTGCTCCGTTAGCGCGCTAGGCGATGGCGTAGCGTGCGCTAATCTTTGTGCGGTGGCATGCATTTCAAGCATCGTCTAACACTTCCATCATGACAATGATCAACTCATCTCGAGATTAAGGATTTCATAACAATCATGACATATAATTTAATAGCTCTTCAAGAACACGAATTATCCAAATTCACGTTCATGATCCATAAAATGATAAAATCCGATGTGTTCTAACATCTAAAAATCCTTATTCATCATGTTCTTCGACATACAATTCATATAACTTCAAGAATCACATTAGCATCACCATAATCGTTACCATACGAAGTAACCAACGACAAAACATCAAAAATCCGAATTGAAGAAGGGAATTACATCAACATATATTTTGAATTCCATCCAAAACCATACGAAACATATCAATACTCATATATTGATAACAACACTAACTTAGTACGGTAATCCAACTCGTTGTCATGCTCATCAACTTGTTTATATGATAATCATCAACTCAAGAACATCATATACAATCAACGAAATCTCAAAGTGAAGAGTAATTACCTTTTTGAAGGAAAGGATTGATTTCAAGAATCACCAATGATTTCAAGAACAAAGCTTTACTCCATGATTTCCATCTTTAATCTTGTTAAAGAGGATCATCCTCGTGTTTAGGAACTCCAAATGTTCTCCCAAGGTTGTCTCTTTCGGGTGAAAGGAAAGGAATGGACGAAATGCTTCATGACACTCGTTTGTCCCTTTAAATAGAATACATCACTAGCGTGCGCTAAACCATTATGTTTAGCGTGCGCTAGCCTTAGCGTGCGCTAATCGACTTTGTTAGCGTGCGCTATCGCGATCGAGGCTCCGTCTTGCTTCGTAAACTACCTTACGACGTAATGCCCATGCATTAACGTCGTAAATCATCATGTCTAGCGTACGCAAGTCCTTACTCTTAGCTTGCGCTATCCGAAGTTGACTTACTACCGTGTTCACCTACCACTCGCCCCCACATTCCGACAGCATCTGGCAAGGATAAGATTCCTTGTTGACTGATACATAGTTAGCGTGCGCTAAGCCTAATATTATAGCGTGCGCTAATACTTCAGGACAACAACCGTTGACTTACCAGAGCGTGCGCCGAAAGCAGCCGGTCCACACGCGATTCCTTCCGACCATGCGCACTAGCGTACGCTAACCTATAAACGTAGCGTGCGCTAATCCTGCACGATAGCGTGCGTTATGCATGAATATCAGCGTGCGCTAATAAGGCTATACTTAGACATTTTCAGCTATCCTTGTCCAACATCTCGACATATCAAATACGAACATACGGCATATCAAATATACATTACTCAACACATTATATCCTCAAATACAATTGTCGACTAAATACGACAATTATACCGATACTAATATCTCAGTCCTTTATTTATTTTATCCCTACTGTACAGATTTCACGCTGTACAATATAACTCGGATAAAATAATATTAAACAACGGTAATAGAAATTCCGGATATTACATTCTACACCCCTTAAAATAAGTTTCGTCCTCGAAACTTGCAATCCATCATAAAACGAACAAACATACCGTTCAACTCAAAATATCCCAAAACCATCACGACAACGATTTATCATCATCATTACCGAATATCCAAAAGGGCATACTTCCAAATACGCAGGTCGATGATCTCCGGAGATACTAGCCAGCGTTCTCACGGTACAGTCTCAATACGCTTTGTTGCTACCCAAAATATTATCCGGAGATAGATATTGCTGGAATGGATGGGATAGCAAACAAATGCAAGAGCACTTCCGTGAGAAAGATAAATAACACAAGATTTGCCGGGGTTGTTAGTCCCGGGCTTGAATGCTCTCGCGAGATATTATTAATACCGATATTCGGGGATACAAGTACTAATGTAAGAATACAATTACAATGAGTGTAAAGTTTCTTGTTATCTTAGCTAGTGAGCGTGTAGATTGCCGGAAGAACCAGATTTGATGCTCTGTGAGTTCTTGTAACAAAGGTGATGAACAGTCGCGGCGGTGAGAGATCGACCGCCTCTCACGGCGAGTATATAGCTGGAAGTTTGGGCTTCTGGGCTTGTGAATCCCTTGGAATCTGTCTAGTGGAGACTTGCTGCTTCTGCCGATCGTCTTCTGGACGAGAGATTTGGAGAGAGAAGTCCTGAGACGGATTCCGGTGAGATAGCCGGTAGCTTGATGATGTGCGTGTGTGTTCTTCAGTATTTCCGTGGATGTATCGGAATGTGAGAGAATGGACTCTGAACGTAGGTCGAGCAATTGAGCTGTATATTCGGTGAGCGGGAACCGTAGAGTGAATTAGAGCCGTTGGTTCAAAATGAATTGATCGAGAATCGGAACTGAGAACCTTTTTCCAGTAGGAGGAGGTTCTCTATTTATAGGGCTTGGATACGCCGGGCGATCGCCTTTACTGCAATATAATAATCGGGCGATCGTCTTTTAGCACATGGGCCTGTCCCCTCAGAGTCTGCAGGAGTTGTTGGCGTCAACTGTGCGGTCCAATGGGGAGCTTACACGCGTCCTGGGTCAGTCACATGCGGCCCTACTGACAACTTTCGGCGCACATGCCGGTAGGTGGGGTAGGTGACAGGCTGTGGTCACATGTCTTGTCTGTCAGCAAAAGATCTTTTCTGCTGGCGAAGATCTCGTCAGCGCCTTTGGTGGATCTGCACGTGGGTGCTTTTCTGAGATCCAGTCCTTGATGGTTTTGATGGGCGATCGTCTCTGCTCGGGGCGCAGGTCGATTGCCCTTAGCCGGTTAGTAGAGCAGATCGCCAGCTGCCAAAGGGCGATCGCCCTGGGAGTCGATCGCTAGGTGCCTGATGGTGGTTTGATATCTTCGACTTGGCGAGCTAGTCATAGTTTGACTGGAGTTGACTTGGTCGCTCGGCCTTATAGTCGATCGCCTGTCGGGATGAATAAATCGTGACACAACAATTGCCCCCCAGCTCGCTCATACGTTGGAAACGTGGGGTGAGGTGGCTCTCTTGGCGATCGATGAACTATTGACGAGCGACTTCGTGTTTAATGGAACTGTCGATCGTCTTTGGTGATATACTACGGATTTGGACGACTGGTTGGCGGCCGAGGCTATGAGGAAAAACAACGGGCGTTGAAAAGTCTCCGCGCACGTGTCGAGGCTTCTATTGGAGGACGCCAACGGTCATTAATGACTCCTCGGGCGCGCGTCCTCGAAAAGACGCGTCTGCGGTCTCGAGGAGTCAACCGGTGCGCCGTTTGAGATCCGACCCCGAGGTTTCCCTTTATTGCAATCGGGTCCACGCTTTCTCTATAAAGGGGGCGCGGGGCTGCGATCTCACTCACGCGTAAGCTATGGAGAAAGAAGTTCCTGCTGCCGAATTTATTGAAGATCTAAGAGCCGATCGTCGATCGATTTCACTTGCGGGTAAGAATAAACATATTCTTCTTATCTAACTCTGAAAATGGAAGGAACCTCCTCGTCGTTTGGAGCGGGAACCGCTCGCCACGGGACATCGGTGCCAGGAGAAACTTCTTCCGTCTTCCACTGAGGCAGCGGTGGCCATTCGAGCCGGAATCGACCCGGCTGAAGTTGAGGCTTTGTTCAATGAGGCCGATGTTGCTAGGGAGTCGGCTGCTGAGGAGAGACGATCGCAGATCGAGAGAGATCTGGCGATCAGGGCTTACTGGGAGCAACATAGTGATTTTGGACGGGCCTATAGGGCCTTTGCTGAAATAATGGATAGATTGGCCGGTCCTACTCCGCGATTCGATTTCAGGGGATATTCGGTCGCTTATCCCTATGTGCTCCCCAAGCGGTCGCAGATGTCGTGCCGCAATGATCGTTGTGGTCGCTCGGCCAAATACGGAGCTCGACGTCCGGAGAGATCGGCGTCTGGAGGACAAGATTCCATGTTCCTTCGAGATGTGGACATGTTTGCGCCCGCGAGAATGAACGAGCCGACCCGACCTCCGATGGGTATGGTCGCGGTGAGTGAGGCCGTTATGGAGGCCGGCCGCGCTTCCCTCTGTCGCTTGCGGTCTCCCATCTGTTGGCCGCTTGGAATGTGGCGCCACTTGGTGACGCCGAACGCTGGCTCCAAATCATATGCACTCTCACCCTTTTCGGCGGTCACCGCTGTCACTGCCTCCGTCGCCGTTGGAGATGAACTATTTGTTTAAAGACGGCACATAGAGGGTTGGTCGGCGGTTACCATATTCAAGGCCGATCGGCCGGGTGATTCATGGAGTTCCGAATAAGATACGGGCGATCGGGCGAAGTGGTTACGGGTCGGCAAGTGGAGAGCTTCGCGGCGACAATCCCACAGCGAACTGGAGATCCCACCGAATTTCGGGAGAGGAATCCTGTGGGGTTTAGACTCTCCCTTCGCTTGGATGCGTGTTGGGTGATCTAATTTGATTTGTTTTGCGGGCTTTCATATCCGCGATCGAGGAGCCTTCGACTTCCTCGTTGTTTGGGAGCGAATTAGGAGCTTGTCGGACGACGACCTAGACGCCACTCGGATCAACAAGGAGAGTCGGTTGTCGGCTCGACTATTCCGCTTCCCGAGACATCTCGCGGTGCAGTATGACTTTATGCGACCTTCAATTTCTAGGCGATCGCCTTATTTGAAGATAGTGTCGACCATTAGTCGATCGTCTTTAAGCTGCAGAGGTTCGTTTCCTCGCTTCTTGGAGCCTCGGAGGAGATCGCTATGTCGAACCCAGGAGTCTAGGCCGTCTCAAATCGAAGAGGTCGACTCGGGTTCCACCGTCGCATTGCCTATAGTTCCAGAGGCGGTGCCTCGTGCGGAGCCGGAGCCTCGCGTAGAGCAGTCGAGGTTGAGGAGGAAATTGGGAGGAGGGCTTGGGCGAATCGCAAGAGGCCGAGGCCGCAAGAAACCGTTTCTGCCCGGGCGATGAAGTGCCGATCGCCGCGCCTCCGATCACCATCGTTGCTCGGAGCGCGAGCCGCCCTCTGCGGCTTTTGCGGGAGACGGCGATCGCGGATGCGGAAACTCCTCGAGGGAAACCGTTTTCGGTCGGGATCCCGAGAAGGTGAGAGGTAGATAGCATTTACGTGTTGACAATTACATCTGCGTAGGAGTTGTATTAACCTTGGTGTTTTGGTGCAGGATCCGTCGCAAAGACCCGTCATGCCCACCGATGGTCGTGGATTTTACGCGAGTCGATCTCCTCGCCATTCTGCGACATTCCTCCTATGTGAGCAAGGCATACGCCTTGCCGAAGGCGTGGACAATCGATGCGGATGCGATCGCCATTGCGATCGTCGAGTTCGATGGATCTTTGTTGTCGCCCTTTCTCTTGACGGCGACCATGGCCGTCAGTGCTCTCGGAGTTTGAGGCGGCCCTCCACTATTCGCCTTGGGGAGGATCTTGAGGCGGCTCGGAAAGAGAACGCCGAGTTCTTTGACAAGATTGCGGCGATGGAGAGGACTCCTTGGAGGCGGCCAGCGGGCGAGCCTTGAGCTTGAGTGGAGAAGAAGGAGACCGAGAAATTCGAATGGCGGTCGGCCGGTTTCGGGACCAGGATCAGAGTGCCGTCCGAGGCGAGAATCTTCTTGAGGAGGAGGCCGATCGCGAAGGTGACGATCGCTCGGCTGATGAGCGAGCCGGCGGAGGCGAAAGAGAAGGTTGCTGCGAGGGAGGCCGAGCTCCAGGGATCGCAACAGGCGATGGCCGAGCTGAGAGGAGAGGTCGAGGCGACCAAGGCCGATCCCTTCCAAAATTTGGAGTATGTCAGCGAGTTCGCCTATTACTTGGCGTTCGCCGACTCGATCCGAGCGGCTAAGAAGGGAGGCTTGGAGGTCGGTCCTCTTGCCGAGAAGTTCAAGTCATATGCATTGGAGCATCCTCTCAATTCGGCTTTCTCCTTGCCGATCTTGGACCTGGCGGACATCGGTGTGGATTTGAGCTGGTATCCGTCTCCAGACAGTCTTGCTCATCCCGATGCTCCGGAAGATGAGGGAACCGCGCCGAATGCTGATGGTGAAGGCCCGGCAGGGGCCTGAGGCGCTTCCTTTTTGATGTTTTTAGCTTATTTTCTTTGTAGTTTGTAGCTTTCTTTTTGTAGCACTTAGGCCTTCGGGCGATCATGTACTCTATTTTTTTTTTTTAAGTAATGAAATGAGCATTTGTCTTTCTGACTTATCACTTGAATGAATGGTTATTTTTAAGTCTTTGTTTGACTTTGTACAAATGTGTGAGGAGAGATCGTTGCGAGGGTAGTTCCAGATGAATTGATAAACTCATAAGACAACTTTTTACAACAAGTTCGATCGCTGCACTACATCTGAAAAAATGACGATCTCCGTATGTGGTTGAATAGCGACGATTGTCGTGTAGGTAGTCCGCACTCTTCTTGCCCCTTGTTTTTATTCACTTAGTGGAAGTAAGGGGATGAAAATAATTCCTTGGGTGAGCGGTCTTCAAGTTTGTCGAATCCTCGGGGACGGTCGTCCGTCTTGAGGAACCGTGCACGATCGCGGAGTTCAATGGACCGACTCCTTGATCGCGTCTTGATGCGCGAAGACATTGAGTGTCTCGTGACTCACTTTATTATGAGGGTCCTGTTAGAGCTGCGCCTCGCCTCGTATTTAAACGAAGGGCGTGCGGTCTCGGTCTAGAGGAGTCCTTGCGCGGGCGGCGTTGGATGAATCAACTCCGCGCCGCGGCTTGTTAGCTTCTGCTTCCACCTCGGCCGACCATGGAGATGGCCGACCTCGGCGGTGTGCGTTGAGGCGGGGTTGTGGCACGTCGCATTGTCGGGTTCACCATGTTAGATGATGAACCTTTGAGGGCGGCGATCGTGTCCACCGATTTATTTTGGAGGGCCTCGGACTACGCCGGCCTCGTACTTAAACGAAGGCGGGCGATCTTGGCCTAAAGGGACCTTGCATGGCCTAAGATCGGTTCCATCGACCGCCAGGACCATGGCTGCACTCTTCCACCTTGGATCGTCATGTAGATGCCGACCTTCGACGGTGTGCGTTGTGCGGGGAGGCGATCTCGTGCCTTAGTCCATCGTGTTTAGACGGTGAGCTGAGATGGCGATCGAGTCCTCCGGTTTTTAAATAAGGAGGGAGATCGGGGTGACTTCCGTGGTCTCCTTCTCTTGATTGAAGCATATAGAGACGGTCGCGAGGTTGATCCAGGGTCGGCTCGTATGAGCTTCCCGGCTGTTTGCGTTCGACTCGGACGATCGTCTATAGAGATAGGCGGGGCTTCGGCTAAACCAATAAGGCATCCCAACTTGCCCTCCTCGAGCAGTCTCAGAGCTGTTTGAGGAGGTCGCGGCAATTGTTGGTCTTGTGGCCGGGACTCTTGTGGTAGGCACAATATTGATTGTTGTCCAGTGACCGTGGTCCCTTATCGCCTTTGGCTTTTTGAGCTCTTCGTGCCCCTTGATGGCATAGAAAATATGTGCGGAGTTACATTGAGCGTATGGAGGAGATGGGCTTCCATGTCCTCGAAAGCCCGAGATCTCCGGGTGTCTTGGCGATCGCCTTCTTTGCTTTGGCGATCGCTATCTTTTGGGCAAGAGGTGGCGTTTCCTCGTCTATGCGGAGGGTGAGTAGCCTTTGCACGGCCAGAATTTGGCGGCTTTAGCGCGGAAGATCGTGTAAGTTGGGGGATATCCTTGGAGAGATGTCGAACATGGGAGAGTGACCGTGGAATCCCCCATGACCGAGTAGAGAGCGAGCTCATCAGCGGGTTCGCGGTGAGGATGATTTCGTCTACCGGTCGATGTAATCTGCGTCGATTCGTCCTTCCCCGCTTGATTTTTATCATGCGGCTGGGGGCCTTCTGATCTGGCGACCTTCTTTGGCGAAGTATGACGTGAAGTCATCCGCCGATTTCTTAAAAGAGGTCACCGATCGTGGTGGTAGTGAGACGTACCACTTATGGGCGGCTTCGCCCAATGTCGGCGGGAAGAGCCGGCACTGGTTGCATCGGATGCCCCACACCTAGTCATGTAAATTCGGAATTTACTCGGGTGGTTTTCGGGTCCGATCTCCCCTTATACGAGAGGTGTTTTAGGAGGAGCGATCGTTGGTTGTATGGGGCAAGCTCGATGTGGACCGCGAGTGGCTCGGTCGGCCGGCGATCTTCTTCTTGGTGCTTGCCCTGGCGTCCAAGAGTGCTCTCATCTCATCGAGCGACGTTGCATGGCGGCCATCGCCGTGCTTTGGCCCAGCGGCTCGCGATCGGAGAGGAGCCGAGGCGATTGAATCTTGAGTCCACAGCGATCGGGCGGGAGTCGGATGGCGACATGCGTTCGGGTGTGAAGTGAGTAGGCCCAACTCCGGGTGAGGGATTCGGATTCCGTCTTCTCAAGGTTGGAATGTGAGTGCCCCGGTCGCCGGGATGGGTCGCGTCCCAAGCGATCGAATATGGATCCGTCCGGTCGTGCGAGAGCCTTTTCTCGCGAATTGGGGCTTTTTGACGATCGCTCGTTCAGTAGCCCATTGAATTTCCGTTTTCCCATGCGGCGGATGATCGAGGGGGTTATCGCGGGCGGCGCGCATGCTCTCCGTCGCTCCTCCAGGATGGCCATAGCCTCCTCGATCTGTTCCTCGGTTTGGGCCCGATCGAGTGAGAGTGGGGCCATCTCTCGGATGCGGATCGAGAGTCTCGCGTTGCCGCGGCTTCCCCTGTCGTCGGTGGGGTTCGGATTGGCCGGAAATGATGTCGGCGGTTCGGAGAAGACTTTCTTCGATGGACGGCGGATGTCATGATTCGAAGGTTTTCTTTGAAATGCGGTGAGTGTCACTTCAAGTATACGCCCAGAAACAGTGAGTGTTCTTCGGGACGGTAGAAATAAAAATATGAGGTTAGATCCCCTTCCTCTAGCGCCAATTGTTGCTACCCAAAATATTATCAGGAGATAGATATTCTTTGGAATGGATGGGATAGCAAACAAATGCAAGAGCACTTCCGTGAGAAAGATAAATAACACAAGATTTGCCGGGGTTGTTAGTCCGGGCTTGAATGCTCTCGCGAGATATTATTAATACCGATATTCGGGATACAAGTACTAATGTAAGAATACAATTACAATGAGTGTAAAGTTTCTTGTTATCTTAGCTAGTGAGCGTGTAGATTGCCTAGGAAGAACCAGATTTGATGCTCTGTGAGTTCTTGTAACAAAGGTGATGAGCAGTCGCGGCGGTGAGAGATCGACCGCCTCTCACGGCGAGTATATAGGCTGGAAGTTTGGGCTTCGGGCTTGTGAATCCCTTGGAATGCATCTAGTGGAGACTTGCCGCATCGCCGATCGTCTTACGGACGAGAGATTTGGAGAGAGAAGTCTGAGACGGATTAGGTGAGATAGCCAGTAGCTTGATGATGTGCGTGTGTGTTCTTGATATTTAGTGGATGTATCGGAATGAGAGAGAATGGACTCGAACGTAGGTCGAACGAATTGAGCTGTATATTCGGTGGCCAGGAACCGTAGAGTGAATTCCAGCTGTTGGTTCAAAATGAATTGATCGAGGCGAGAGCGAGAACCTTTTTCCAGTAGGAGGAGGTTCTCTATTTATAGGGCTTGGATACGCCGGGCGATCGCCTTTACTGCAATATAATAATCGGGCGATCGTCTTTTAGCACATGGGCCTGTCCCCTCAGAGTCTGCAGGAGTTGTTGGCGTCAACTGTGCGGTCCAATGGGGAGCTTACACGCGTCCTGGGTCAGTCACATGCGGCCCTACTGACAACTTTCGGCGCACATGCCGGTAGGTGGGGTAGGTGACAGGCTGTGGTCACATGTCTTGTCTGTCAGCAAAAGATCTTTTCTGCTGGCGAAGATCTCGTCAGCGCCTTTGGTGGATCTGCACGTGGGTGCTTTTCTGAGATCCAGTCCTTGATGGTTTTGATGGGCGATCGTCTCCGCTCGGGGCGCAGGTCGATTGCCCTTAGCCGGTTAGTAGAGCAGATCGCCAGCTGCCAAAGGGCGATCGCCCTGGGAGTCGATCGCTAGGTGCCTGATGGTGGTTTGATATCTTCGACTTGGCGAGCTAGTTATAGTTTGACTGGAGTTGACTTGGTCGCTCGGCCTTATAGTCGATCGCCTGTCGGGATGAATAAATCGTGACACAACAATTGCCCCCCAGCTCGCTCATACGTTGGAAACGTGGGGTGAGGTGGCTCTCTTGGCGATCGATGAACTATTGACGAGCGACTTCGTGTTTAATGGAACTGTCGATCGTCTTTGAGCTGATATACTCTGGATTTGGACGACCTGGTTGGCCGCTGAACTGCGCGGGAAAAAACAACGGGCGTTGAAAAGTCTCCGCGCACGTGTCAGGCTTCTATTGGAGGACGCCAACGGTCATTAATGACTCCTCGGCTGACGCGTCCTCGAAAAGACGCGTACGCGGGTCTCGAGGGGGTCAACTGGTGCGCCGTTTGAGATCCGACCCCTGAGGTTTCCCTTTATTGCAATAAATCTCAATGAAATTCAAAAATCCAAATACTTACAGATCGTGAAGCCGACGATTCCCCGTGATACTGGCACATGTCTAGACTCAAGAAAATACTCGACACAGGTATTTTCAAAACTCACGTTTTGCAAACTCAGTGCAACTCAAGAACACAATATATCACGTAAACACCATTTGGAAAAGTTATAACAAGCCCAGTACGATACTGGCAAATCCGATAACGCACAAGCCTGAGTGAACAACAAAGACTCACGGCTCTAGTATTTGTCAATCGACAACTCGAATGACGCAACAAAAACACGACCCAACTCGACCCAAATGCCTAGGTTTTCTCAACCTAAGCTCCGATACCATATTCGTAACACCCCAGTTAACTTAGGAAATATTACAGCCGCCGTGGGCTCCGAGATGGAACCCACAAGGCTAAAAGAAATTTTCGCAAACATTTACAAATGCCCAAGGGGCCAACGACGGTACTATCTTTAAAAATTCACAAAGACTTATAAAATCCATTTATCAAAAACCGTCGTAAAAACTCATTTGAAATCGCGAGGCCAAACAGCCGACACTCAAAAGTTTAGAAAACGACTTCCAAAGCAACCTCGGTTACCAGAAACCAAAAGGTCATTTCAAAATACTCACACAATGGAAAAAGACCAACCATAAGGATACTCTAGCGGCGGAATACGAGAACCAATCAAAAACTCAATGCACACAACATGTCCTAGCCGGTATCCTCAGAAGCTCATCTCTTCACGACCGCTACAAGCTCGATACTCCAAGAACCTAAAAAGAAATCCCACGACGGGGTCAGCCATAATATCCAACAATGATAACCGTCACATCACATTAAGAATACATACCAATGAGAATAAGAATACGACCAATGTAATCTTACCGCCATGACTTTACTTACTCAAGTAATTCTCATCAGAATAACCATTAAACTCGAACATAATATTTGTATTGTACCTCAAACAATACTCAAGATCCTCAAACTATCATAACCAACTCACGATACGGAAATCTACCATTTCTGACCAATACGATCCATCGAATAAAATCATCAAATCTCAAGACGATAACCAATTGTCCACCAAAGACAAGACCAAGGAAAATATGGAACATACCTCGAGATATGATGTGCCACGATAATCATATCAGTCTAATCCGATATCAGAACAATGCAATGTGGAAAAGGTCCTAACACAAGACCTACAAATGCATACTCATATGACAACGTCAATATGCTCAAAACAATAACAACTATGTATACTCAATGGAAATCCCATGATCCAGCGCCCTCAGCATAGATCCCAAGATGATCCTACAAGATCAACACGAGGTGGATAACCAACAATATACATATGCACAACAATAACACAATACTGGGTAATCCAACGATCCAGCGCCCTCAGCATAGATCCCAAGATGATCCTGTCGGACCAACACGAGGTGGAAAAACCCGTCCAATGATCCAGCGCCCTCAGCATAGATCCCAAGATGATCCCGTCGGACCAACACGAGGTGGACATCCGATCCAGCGCCCTCAGCATAGATCGCGCGATCCCATCGGATTAACACAACATAAACAACACAATATGCATACACATATGCAAAACAACACATTCATCAACATGAACAACATAACATGCACGACAACATGACAATTTACTAGGACGACTTCATGTTCAACAACATGAAAGAGAATGTACGAGACCAAAATAAATAACATAAAACCGTGACCAATATGGAATACTCGCCCCGAGTCCTTCGAAAGCAACCTCGATGTCCAATCATCACCGACGATTATCCCCACTGCTCGGCGATCCAAACGTACAACGAACTATAGATACTCATATCCTCGTCCTTACCGTAATGTAACCTCGATACTCGAACATACCAATAACTGAGATAAAGCATATTCATTACGATTTACCTCCCAGAATCGAAAGAATGATATGCGATCCGGATACCCGAGTTCACAATAATAATCATCGCTATATGCATTATAAACGAAATGAAATCGAAACCATTCATTAAATATTATAACCGAGCAAGTAATAACTTGCCTCGATACCGATACCACGAAGCTGCTGCCGAACACACCGCCTTTATCTACGAGCTCCTCACCTCGATCAAAAGCAATACAATGGACATACTCGAACACGACCGCAATATCCGGTTATAATCACCGATCGTAATCTCAACCTATCGAAGAAATCAAATAACACATATCCGATAACGGTCAACAATCGATAAAACTAACGATCGAACTCAGCGGTTCAACACAACCTCGAATAAACACGGTCGAGAACCAACCAAGTCAAACCATCACGAATTCCTAATCAAAACACAAAAATCTTGCCTTTATCGCCTACTTAGCGCACGTTAATCACCTAATGTAGCGTGCGCTAAGTTGCTCCCGTTAGCGCGCTAGGCGATAACGTAGCGTGCGCTAATCTTTGTGCGGTGGCATGCATTTCAAGCATCGTCTAACACTTCCATCATGACAATGATCAACTCATCTCGAGATTAAGGATTTCATAACAATCATGACATATAATTTAATAGCTCTTCAAGAACACGAATTATCCAAATTCACGTTCATGATCCATAAAATGATAAAATCCGATGTGTTCTAACATCTAAAAATCCTTATTCATCATGTTCTTCGACATACAATTCATATAACTTCAAGAATCACATTAGCATCACCATAATCGTTACCATACGAAGTAACCAACGACAAAACATCAAAAATCCGAATTGAAGAAGGGAATTACATCAACATATATTTTGAATTCCATCCAAAACCATACGAAACATATCAATACTCATATATTGATAACAACACTAACTTAAATACGGTAATCCAACTCGTTGTCATGCTCATCAACTTGTTTATATGATAATCATCAACTCAAGAACATCATATACAATCCAAAACGAAATCTCAAAGTGAAGAGTAATTACCTTTTTTGAAGGAAAGGATTGATTTCCAAGAATCACCAATGATTTCAAGAACAAAGCTTTACTCCATGATTTCCATCTTTAATCTTGTTAAAGAGGATCATCCTCAGTGTTTAGGAACTCCAAATGTTCTCCCAAGGTTGTCTCTTTCGGGTGAAAGGAAAGGAATGGACGAAATGCTTCATGACACTCGTTTGTCCCTTTAAATAGAATACATCACTAGCGTGCGCTAAACCATTATGTTTAGCGTGCGCTAGCCTTAGCGTGCGCTAACTGACTTTGTTAGCGTGCGCTATCGCAGTCCAGAGGCTACTGTCTTGCTTCGTAAACTACCTTACGACGTAATGCCCATGCATTAACGTCGTAAATCATCATGTCTAGCGTACGCAAGTCCTTACTCTTAGCTTGCGCTATCAAGTTGACTTACTACCGTGTTCACCTACCACTCGCCCCACATTCCGACAAAGATCGGCAAGGATAAGATTCCTTGTTGATCGATACATAGTTAGCGTGCGCTAAGCCTAATATTATAGCGTGCGCTAATACTTGAGGACAACAACCGTTGACTTACCGGGCGTGCGCGGCGGCCGGGTCCACACGCAGATTCCTTCCGATGCATGCACTAGCGTACGCTAACCTATAAACGTAGCGTGCGCTAATCCTGCACGATAGCGTGCGTTATGCATGAATATCAGCGTGCGCTAATAAGGCTATACTTAGCCATTTTCAGCTATCCTTGTCCAACATCTCGACATATCAAATACGAACATACGGCATATCAAATATACATTACTCAACACATTATATCCTCAAATACAATTGTCGACTAAATACGACAATTATACCGATACTGATATCTCAGTCCTTTATTTATTTTATCCCTACTGTACAGATTTCACGCTGTACAATATAACTCGGATAAAATAATATTAAACAATGGTAATAGAAATTCCGGATATTACAATAAGCAGAACAAAATTCTATTCTCTTATGGTAGATTCGACCCGAACTTCAAACAGCCATCACTTTCGAACCGGGAGGAGCTACGGGACCCACCACACATGCCGACGAAGCTCTTCTCGCGCCCATCGTGTGAGCCGACGCTCAGAATTCCTATTATAATATGTTTCCGGAAGCGGAACGGCGATTCGTGTCGAACTCATCGCGTTCCGCCATGACATAACTGGTCCCGAGCCTAAATTCCCCCGTTTTCACGCACTTTCGGCCTTTATATCACCTTATTTAAATAATATTTCGTTTTTCTTTTGATATCTCGTGTCATTTTCGATTTAGATGTGTTTCTTAGGCTTAAAAATACATTCTCCAATGTATTGGGAGGCGGAATTTGATAATTTCTAAATAGTAAAATCACATTTCTTCCCCGTACGACGAGCGTTTGTGATTTACTTTATTACTCCCGTGACGGTATATCATTTTCAATAAGCTTCATATCCAAGGCTTCTTCAGACCGTAGGTGGAAGGATCACCGTGGAGAATTCCTAAGAAAATGAAAAATCGAGCGTAAAAAGAGAATCGAGCAGCGTTGGACGGCAAAAAAAAGGGGGTGCAACACGAGGACTTCCCAGGGGGTCACCCATCCTAGTACTACTCTCGCCCAAGCGCGCTTAACTTCGGAGTTCTGATGGGATCCGGTGCATTAGTGCTGGTATGATCGCACCCATAAGTAGAACAAAATTCTATTCTCTTATGGTAGATTCGACCCGAACTTCAAACAGCCATCACTTTCGAACCGGGAGGAGCTACGGGACCCACCACACATGCCGGCGAAGCTCTTCTCGCGCCCATCGTGTGACCCGACGCTCAGAATTCCTATTATAATATGTTTCCGGAAGAGGAACGGCGATTCGTGTCGAACTCATCGCGTTCCGCCATGACATAACTGGTCCCGAGCCTAAATTCCCCCGTTTTCACGCACTTTCGGCCTTTATATCACTTTATTTATATAATATTTCGTTTTTCTTTTGATATCTCGTGTCATTTTCGATTTAGATGTGTTTCTTAGGCTTAAAATTACATTCTCCAATGTATTGAGAGGCGGAATTTGATAATTTTTAGTTAGTAAAATTGCATTTCTTCCCCGTACGACGGGCGTTTGTGATTTACTTTATTACTCCCGTGACGGCATATCATTTTCAATAAGCTACATATCCAAGGCTTCTTTAGACCGTAGGTGGAAGGATCACCGTGGAGAATTCCTAAGAAAACGAAAAATCGAGCGTAAAAAGAGAATCGAGCAGCATTGGACGGCAAAAAATGGGGTGCAACACGAGGACTTCCCAAGGGGTCACCCATACTAGTACTCCTCTCGCCCAAGCACGTTTAACTTCGGAGTTCTGATGGGATCCGGTGCATTAGTGCTGGTATGATCGCACCCATAAGCAGAACAAAATTCTACTCTCTTATGGTAGATTCGACCCGAACTTCAAACAGCCATCACTTTCGAACCGGGGGAGCTACGGGACCCACCACACATGCCGACGAAGCTCTTCTCGCGCCCATCGTGTGACCCGACGCTCAGAATTCCTATTATAATATGTTTCCGGAAGCGGAACGGCGATTCGTGTCGAACTCATAGCGTTCCGCCATGACATAACTGGTCCCGAGCCTAAATTCCCCCGTTTTCACGCACTTTAGGCCTTTATATCACTTTATTTATATAATATTTCGTTTTTCTTTTGATATCTCGTGTCATTTTCGATTTAGATGTGTTTCTTAGGCTTAAAATTACATTCTCCAATGTATTGAGAGGCGGAATTTGATAATTTTTAATTAGTAAAATTGCATTTCTTCCCCGTACGACGGGCGTTTGTGATTTACTTTATTACTCCCCTGACGGTATATCATTTTCAATAAGCTTCATATCCAAGGCTTCTTTAGACCGTAGGTGGAAGTATCACCGTGGAGAATTCCTAAGAAAACGAAAAATCGAGCGTAAAAAGAGAATCGAGCAGCATTGGACGGCAAAAAAATGGGGTGCAACACGAGGACTTCCCACGGGGTCACCCATCCTAGTACTACTCTCGCCCAAGCACGCTTAACTTCGGAGTTCTGATGGGATCTGGTGCATTAGTGCTGGTATGATCGCACCCATAAGCAGAACAAAATTCTATTCTCTTATGGTAAATTCGACCCGAACTTCAAACAGCCATCACTTTCGAACCGGGAGGAGCTACGGGACCCACCACACATGCCGACGAAGCTCTTCTCGCGCCCATCGTGTGACCCGACGCTCAGAATTCCTATTATAATATGTTTCCGGAAGAGGAACGGCGATTCGTGTCGAACTCATTGCGTTCCGCCATGACATAACTGGTCCCGAGCCTAAATTCCCCCGTTTTCACGCACTTTCGGCCTTTATATCACTTTATTTATATAATATTTCGTTTTTCTTTTGATATCTCGTGTCATTTTCGATTTAGATGTGTTTCTTAGGCTTAAAATACATTCTCCAATGTATTGGGAGGCGGAATTTGATAATTTCTAAATAGTAAAATCGCATTTCTTCCCCGTACGACGAGCGTTTGTGATTTACTTTATTACTCCCGTGACGGTATATCATTTTCAATAAGCTTCATATCCAAGGCTTCTTTAGACCGTAGGTGGCAGGATCACCGTGGAGAATTCCTAAGAAAATGAAAAATCGAGCGTAAAAAGAGAATCGAGCAGCGTTGGACGGCAAAAAAAGGGGGTGCAACACGAGGATTTCCCAGGGGGTCACCCATCCTAGTACTACTCTCGCCCACGCACGCTTAACTTCGGAGTTCTGATGGGATCCGGTGCATTAGTGCTGGTATGATCGCACCCATAAGCAGAACAAAATTCTATTCTCTTATGGTAGATTCGACCCGAACTTCAAACAGCCATCACTTTCGAACCGGGAGGAGCTACGGGACCCACCACACATGCCGACGAAGCTCTTCTCGCGCCCATCGTGTGACCCGACGCTCAGAATTCCTATTATAATATGTTTCCGGAAGCGGAACGGCGATTCGTGTCGAACTCATCGCGTTCCGTCATGACATAACTGGTCCCGAGCTTAATTCCCCCGTTTTCACGCACTTTCGGCCTTTATATCACTTTATTTATATAATATTTCGTTTTTTTATATCTCGTGTCATTTTCGATTTAGATGTGTTTCTTAGGCTTAAAAATACATTCTCCAATGTATTGGGAGGCGGAATTTGATAATTTCTAAATAGTAAAATCGCATTTCTTCCCCGTACGACGAGCGTTTGTGATTTATTTTATTACTCCCGTGACGGTATATCATTTTCAATAAGCTTCATATCCAAGGCTTCTTCAGACCGTAGGTGGAAGGATCACCGTGGAGAATTCCTAAGAAAATAAAAAATCGAGCGTAAAAAGAGAATCGAACAGCATTGGACGGCAAAAAATAAGGGGGTGCAACACGAGGACTTCCGAGGGGGTCACCCATCCTAGTACTACTCTTGCCCAAGCACGCTTAACTTCGGAGTTCTGATGGGATCCGGTGCATTAGTGATGGTATGATCGCACCCATAAGTAGAACAAAATTCTATTCTCTTATGGTAGATTCGACCCGAACTTCAAACAGCCATTACTTTCGAACCGGGAGGAGCTACGGGACCCACCACACATGCCGACGAAGCTCTTCTCGCGCCCATCGTGTGACCCGACGCTCAGAATTCCTATTATAATATGTTTCCGGAAGCGGAACGACGATTCGTGTCGAACTCATCGCGTTCCGCCATGACATAACTGGTCCCGAGCCTAAATTCCCCCGTTTTCACGCACTTTCGGCCTTTATATCACTTTATTTATATAATATTTCATTTTTCTTTTGATATCTCGTGTCATTTTCGATTTAGATGTGTTTCTTAGGCTTAAAATTACATTCTCCAATGTATTGAGAGGCGGAATTTTATAATTTTTAATTAGTAAATTTGCATTTCTTCCCCGTACGACGGGCGTTTGTGATTTACTTTATTACTCCCCTGACGGTATATCATTTTCAATAAGCTTCATATCCAAGGCTTCTTTAGACCGTAGGTGGAAGGATCACCGTGGAGAATTCCTAAGAAAACGAAAAATCGAGCGTAAAAAGAGAATCGAGCAGCATTGGACGGCAAAAAATGGGGTGCAACACGAGGACTTCCCAAGGGGTCACCCATACTAGTACTCCTCTCGCCCAAGCACGTTTAACTTCGGAGTTCTGATGGGATCCGGTGCATTAGTGCTGGTATGATCGCACCCATAAGCAGAACAAAATTCTACTCTCTTATGGTAGATTCGACCCGAACTTCAAACAGCCATCACTTTCGAACCGGGGGAGCTACGGGACCCACCACACATGCCGACGAAGCTCTTCTCGCGCCCATCGTGTGACCCGACGCTCAGAATTCCTATTATAATATGTTTCCGGAAGAGGAACGGCGATTCGTGTCGAACTCATTGCGTTCCGCCATGACATAACTGGTCCCGAGCCTAAATTCCCCCGTTTTCAAGCACTTTCGGCCTTTATATCACTTTATTTATATAATATTTCGTTTTTCTTTTGATATCTCGTGTCATTTTCGATTTAGATGTGTTTCTTAGGCTTAAAATTACATTCTCCAATGTATTGAGAGGCGGAATTTTATAATTTTTAATTAGTAAAATTGCATTTCTTCCCCGTACGACGGGCGTTTGTGATTTACTTTATTACTCCCCTGACGGTATATCATTTTCAATAAGCTTCATATCCAAGGCTTCTTTAGACCGTAGGTGGAAGGATCACCGTGGAGAATTCCTAAGAAAACGAAAAATCGAGCGTAAAAAGAGAATCGAGCAGCATTGGACGGCAAAAAAATGGGGTGCAACACGAGGACTTCCGAGGGGGTCACCCATCCTAGTACTACTCTCGCCCAAGCACGCTTAACTTCGGAGTTCTGATGGGATCCGGTGCATTAGTGCTGGTATGATCGCACCCATAAGCAGAACAAAATTCTATTCTCTTATGGTAGATTCGACCCGAACTTCAAACAGCCATCACTTTCGAACCGGGAGGAGCTACGGGACCCACCACACATGCCGACGAAGCTCTTCTCGCGCCCATCGTGTGACCCGACGCTCCGAATTCCTATTATAATATGTTTCCGGAAGCGGAACGGCGATTCGTGTCGAACTCATCGCGTTCTGTCATGACATAACTGGTCCCGAGCCTAAATTCCCCCGTTTTCACGCACTTTCGGCCTTTATATCACTTTATTTATATAATATTTCGTTTTTCTTTTGATATCTCGTGTCATTTTCGATTTAGATGTGTTTCTTAGGCTTAAAAATACATTCTCCAATGTATTGGGAGGCGGAATTTGATAATTTCTAAATAGTAAAATCGCATTTCTTCCCCGTACGACGAGTGTTTGTGATTTATTTAATTACTCCCGTGACGGTATATCATTTTCAATAAGCTTCATATCCAAGGCTTCTTCAGACCGTAGGTGGAAGGATCACCGTGGAGAATTCCTAAGAAAATAAAAAATCGAGCGTAAAAAGAGAATCGAACAGCATTGGACGGCAAAAAAAAGGGGGTGCAACACGAGGACTTCCGAGGGGGTCACCCATCCTAGTACTACTCTCGCCCAAGCACGCTTAACTTCGGAGTTCTGATGGGATCCGGTGCATTAGTGCTGGTATGATCGCACCATAAGTAGAACAAAATTCTATTCTCTTATGGTAGATTCGACCCGAACTTCAAACAGCCATCACTTTCGAACCGGGAGGAGCTACGGGACCCACCACACATGCCGACGAAGCTCTTCTCGCACCCATCGTGTGACTCGACGCTCAGAATTCCTATTATAATATGTTTCCGGAAGCGGAACGGCAATTCGTGTCGAACTCATCGCGTTCCGCCATGACATAACTGGTCCCTAGCCTAAATTCCCCCGTTTTCACGCACTTTCGGCCTTTATATCACTTTATTTATATAATATTTCATTTTTCTTTTGATATCTCGTGTCATTTTCGATTTAGATGTGTTTCTTAGGCTTAAAATTACATTCTCCAATGTATTGAGAGGCGGAATTTGATAATTTTTAGTTAGTAAAATTGCATTTCTTCCCCGTACGACGGGCGTTTGTGATTTACTTTATTACTCCCGTGACGGTATATCATTTTCAATAAGCTTCATCTCCAAGTCTTGTTTAGACCGTAGGTGGAAGGATCACCGTGGAGAATTCCTAAGAAAACGAAAAATCGAGCGTAAAAAGAGAATCGAGCAGCATTGGACGGCAAAAAAATGGGGTGCAACACGAGGACTTCCCAGGGGGTCACCCATCCTAGTACTCCTCTCGCCCAAGCACGCTTAACTTCGGAGTTCTGATGGGATCCGGTGCATTAGTGCTGGTATGATCGCACCCATAAGCAGAACAAAATTCTATTCTCTTATGGTAGATTCGACCCGAACTTCAAACAGCCATCACTTTCGAACCGGGGGAGCTACGGGACCCACCACACATGCCGACGAAGCTCTTCTCGCGCCCATCGTGTGACCCGACGCTCAGAATTCCTATTATAATATGTTTCCGGAAGCGGAACGGCGATTCGTGTCGAACTCATCGCGTTCCGCCATGACATAACTGGTCCCGAGCCTAAATTCCCCCGTTTTCACGCACTTTAGGCCTTTATATCACTTTATTTATATAATATTTCGTTTTTCTTTTGATATCTCGTGTCATTTTCGATTTAGATGTGTTTCTTAGGCTTAAAATTACATTCTCCAATGTATTGAGAGGCGGAATTTGATAATTTTTAATTAGTAAAATCGCATTTCTTCCCCGTACGACGGGCGTTTGTGATTTACTTTATTACTCCCGTGACGGTATATCATTTTCAATAAGCTTCATATCCAAGGCTTCTTTAGACCGTAGGTGGAAGGATCACCGTGGAGAATTCCTAAGAAAACGAAAAATCGAGCGTAAAAAGAGAATCGAGCAGCATTGGACGGCAAAAAAATGGGGTGCAACACGAGGACTTCCCAGGGGGTCACCCATCCTAGTACTACTCTCGCCCAAGCACGCTTAACTTCGGAGTTCTGATGGGATCCGGTGCATTAGTGCTGGTATGATCGCACCCATAAGCAGAACAAAATTCTATTCTCTTATGGTAGATTCGACCCGAACTTCAAACAGCCATCACTTTCGAACCGGGAGGAGCTACGGGACCCACCACACATGCCGACGAAGCTCTTCTCGCGCCCATCGTGTGACCCGACGCTCAGAATTCCTATTATAATATGTTTCCGGAAGAGGAACGGCGATTCGTGTCGAACTCATTGCGTTCCGCCATGACATAACTGGTCCCGAGCCTAAATTCCTCCATTTTCACGCACTTTCGGCCTTTATATGACTTTATTTATATAATATTTCGTTTTTCTTTTGATATCTCGTGTCATTTTCGATTTAGATGTGTTTCTTAGGCTTAAAAATACATTTTCCAATGTATTGGGAGGCGGAATTTGATAATTTCTAAATAGTAAAATCGCATTTCTTCCCCGTACGACGAGCGTTTGTGATTTACTTTATTACTCCTGTGACGGTATATCATTTTCAATAAGCTTCATATCCAAGGCTTCTTCAGACCGTAGGTGAAAGGATCACCGTGGAGAATTCCTAAGAAAATGAAAAATCGAGCGTAAAAAGAGAATCGAGCAGCATTGGACGGCAAAAAAAAGGGGGTGCAACACGAGGACTTCCCACGGGGTCACTCATCCTAGTACTACTCTCGCCCAAGCACGCTTAACTTCGGAGTTCTGATGGGATCCGGTGCATTAGTGCTGGTATGATTGCACCCATAAGCAGAACAAAATTCTATTCTCTTATGGTAGATTCGACCCGAACTTCAAACAGCCATCACTTTCGAACCGGGAGGAGCTACGGGACCCACCACACATGCCGACGAAGCTCTTCTCGCGCCCATCGTGTGACCCGACGCTCAGAATTCCTATTATAATATGTTTCCGGAAGAAGAACGACGATTCGTGTCGAACTCATTGCGTTCCGCCATGACATAACTGGTCCCGAGCCTAAATTCCTCCATTTTCACGCACTTTCGGCCTTTATATCACTTTATTTATATAATATTTCGTTTTTCTTTTGATATCTCGTGTCATTTTCGATTTAGATGTGTTTCGTAGGCTTAAAAATACATTTTCCAATGTATTGGGAGGCGGAATTTGATAATTTCTAAATAGTAAAATCGCATTTCTTCCCCGTACGACGAGCGTTTGTGATTTACTTTATTACTCCTGTGACGGTATATCATTTTCAATAAGCTTCATATCCAATGCTTCTTTAGACCGTAGGTGGAAGGATCACCGTGGAGAATTCCTAAGAAAACGAAAGATCGAGCGTAAAAAGAAAATCGAGCAGCGTTGGACGGCAAAAAAAGGGGGTGCAACACGAGGACTTCCAAGGGGGTCACCCATCCTAGTACTACTCTCGCCCGAGCACGCTTAACTTCGGAGTTCTGATGGGATCCAGTGCATTAGTGCTGGTATGATCAGACACATAAGTAGAACCAAATTCTATTCTCTTATGGTAGATTCCACCCGAACTTCAAACAGCCATCACTTTCGAACCGGGCGGAGCTACGGGACCCACCACACATGCCGGCGAAGCTCTTCTCGCGCCTATCGTGTGACCCGACGCTCAGAATTCCTATTATAATATGTTTTCGGAAGCGGAACGGCGATTCGTGTCGAACTCATTGCGTTCCGCCATGACATAACTGGTCCCAATCCTAACTTCCCCCGTTTTCACGCACTTTCGGCCTTTATATCAATTATTTATATAATATTTCGTTTTTCTTTTGATATCTCGTGTCATTTTCGATTTAGATGTGTTTCTTAGGCTTAAAATTACATTCTCCAATGTATTGAGAGGCGGAATTTGATATTTTTTAATTAGTAAAATTGCATTTCTTCCCTGTACGACGGGCGTTTGTGATTTACTTTATTACTCCCGTGACGGTATATCATTTTCAATAAGCTTCATATCCAAGGCTTCTTTGGACCGTAGGTGGAAGGATCATCGTGGAGAATTCCTAAGAAAACGAAAAATCGAGCATAAAAAGAGAATCGAGCAGCATTGGACGGCAAAAAAATGGGGTGCAACACGAGGACTTTCCAGGGGGTCACCCATCTTAGTACTACTCTCACCCAAGCACGCTTAACTTCGGAGTTCTGATGGGATCTGGTGCATTAGTGCTGGTATGATCGCACTCATAAGCAGAACAAAATTCTATTCTCTTATGGTAAATTCGACCCGAACTTCAAACAGCCATCACTTTCGAACCGGGAGGAGCTACGGGACCCACCACACATGCCGACGAAGCTCTTCTCGCGCCCATCGTGTGACCCGACGCTCAAAATTCCTATTATAATATGTTTCCGGAAGAGGAACGGCGATTCGTGTCGAACTCATTGCGTTCCGCCATGACATAACTGGTCCCGAGCCTAAATTCCCCCGTTTTCACGCACTTTCGGCCTTTATATCACTTTATTTATATAATATTTCGTTTTTCTTTTGATATCTCGTGTCATTTTCGATTTAGATGTGTTTCTTAGGCTTAAAAATACATTCTCCAATGTATTGGGAGGCGGAATTTGATAATTTCTAAATAGTAAAATCGCATTTCTTCCCCGTACGACGAGCGTTTGTGATTTACTTTATTACTCCCGTGACGGTATATCATTTTCAATAAGCTTCATATCCAAGGCTTCTTTAGACCGTAGATGGCAGGATCACCGTGGAGAATTCCTAAGAAAATGAAAAATCGAGAGTAAAAAGAGAATCGAGCAGCATTGGACGGCAAGAAAAGGGGGTGCAACACGAGGATTTCCCACGGGTTCAGCCATCCTAGTACTACTCTCGCCCACGCACGCTTAACTTCGGAGTTCTGATGGGATCCGGTGCATTAGTGCTGGTATGATCGCACCCATAAGCAGAACAAAATTCTATTCTCTTATGGTAGATTCGACCCGAACTTCAAACAGCCATCACTTTCGAACCGGGAGGAGCTACGGGACCCACCACACATGCCGACGAAGCTCTTCTCGCGCCCATCGTGTGACCCGACGCTCAGAATTCCTATTATAATATGTTTCCGGAAGCGGAACGGCGATTCGTGTCGAACTCATCGCGTTCCGCCATGACATAACTGGTCCCGAGCCTAAATTCCCCCGTTTTCACGCACTTTCGGCCTTTATATCACTTTATTTATATAATATTTCGTTTTTCTTTTGATATCTCGTGTCATTTTCGATTTAGATGTGTTTCTTAGGCTTAAAAATACATTCTCCAATGTATTGGGAGGCGTAATTTGATAATTTCTAAATAGTAAAATCGCATTTCTTCCCCGTACGACGAGCGTTTTGTGATTTACTTTATTACTCCCGTGACGGTATATCATTTTCAATAAGTTTCATATCCAAGGCTTCTTCAGACCGTAGGTGGAAGGATCACCGTGGAGAATTCCTAAGAAAACGAAAAATCGAGCGTAAAAAGAGAATCGAGCAGCGTTGGACGGCAAAAAAAAGGGGGTGCAACACGAGGACTTCCCAGGGGGTCACCCATCCTAGTACTACTCTCGCTCAAGCACACTTAACTTCGGAGTTCTGATGGGATCCGGTGCATTAGTGCTGGTATGATCGCACCCAGAAGTAGAACCAAATTCTATTCTCTTATGGTAGATTCGACCCGAACTTCAAACAGCCATCACTTTCGAACCGGGAGGAGCTACGGGACCCACCACACATGCGGACGAATCTCTTCTCGCGCCCATCGTGTGACCGGACGCTCAGAATTCCTATAATAATATGTTTCCGGAAGCGGAACGGCAATTCGTGTCGAACTCATCGCGTTCCGCCATGACATAACTGGTCCCGAGCCTAAATTCCCCCGTTTTCACGCACTTTCGGCCTTTATATCACTTTATTTATATAATATTTCGTTTTTCTTTTGATATCTCGTGTCATTTTCGATTTAGATGTGTTTCTTAGGCTTAAAATTACATTCTCCAATGTATTGAGAGGCGGAATTTGATAATTTTTAGTTAGTAAAATTGCATTTCTTCCCCGTACGACGGGCGTTTGTGATTTACTTTATTACTCCCGTGACGGTATATCATTTTCAATAAGCTTCATATCCAAGGCTTCTTTAGACCGTAGGTGGAAGGATCACCGTGGAGAATTCCTAAGAAAACGAAAAATCGAGCGTAAAAAGAGAATCGAGCAGCATTGGACGGCAAAAAAATGGGGTGCAACACGAGGACTTCCCAGGGGGTCACCCATCCTAGTACTCCTCTCGCCCAAGCACGCTTATCTTCGGAGTTCGATGGGATCCGGTGCATTAGTCTTTGGTATGATCGCACCCATAAGCGAGAACAAAATTCTATTCTCTTATGGTAGATTCGACCCGAACTTCAAGCGACCATCACTTTGAACAGGGAGCTACGGGACCCACCACACATGCCGAAAAGCTCTTCTCGCGCCCATCGTGTGACCCGGCCTCGAAATTCCTATTATAATATGTTTCCGGAAGCGGAACGGCGATTCGTGTCGAACTCATCGCGTTCCGCCATGACATAACTGGTCCCGAGCCTAAATTCCCCCGTTTTCACGCACTTTAGGCCTTTATATCACTTTATTTATATAATATTTCGTTTTTCTTTTGATATCTCGTGTCATTTTCGATTTAGATGTGTTTCTTAGGCTTAAAATTACATTCTCCAATGTATTGAGAGGCGGAATTTTATAATTTTTAATTAGTAAAATTGCATTTCTTCCCCGTACGACGGGCGTTTGTGATTTACTTTATTACTCCCCTGACGGTATATCATTTTCAATAAGCTTCATATCCAAGGCTTCTTTAGACCGTAGGTGGAAGGATCACCGTGGAGAATTCCTAAGAAAACGAAAAATCGAGCGTAAAAAGAGAATCGAGCAGCATTGGACGGCAAAAAAATGGGGTGCAACACGAGGACTTCCCACGGGGTCACCCATCCTAGTACTACTCTCGCCCAAGCACGCTTAACTTCGGAGTTCTGATGGGATCTGGTGCATTAGTGCTGGTATGATCGCACCCATAAGCAGAACAAAATTCTATTCTCTTGTGGTAAATTCGACCCGAACTTCAAACAACCATCACTTTCGAGCGGGAGGAGCTACGGGACCCACCACACATGCCGCGAAGCTCTTCTCGCGCCCATCGTGTGACCCGACGCTCGAGAATTCCTATTATAATATGTTTCGAAAGAGGAACGGCGATTCGTGTCGAACTCATCGCGTTCGCCATGACATAACCGGTCCCGATCCTAAATTCCCCGTTTTCACGCACTTAGGCATTTATATAAATTTATTTATATAATATTTCGTTTTTCTTTTGATATCTCGTGTCATTTTCGATTTTGATGTGTTTCTTAGGGTTATTATTACATTCTCGATGTATTGGGAGGCGGAATTTGATAATTTCTAAATAGTAAAATCGCATTTCTTCCTCGTCTGACGAGCGTTTGTGATTTACTTTATTACTCCGTGACGGTATATCATTTTCAATAAGATTCATATCCAAGGCTTCTTTAGACCGTAGGTGGCGGGATCAAGTGGAGAATTCCTAAGAAAATGAAAAATCGAGCGTAAAGAGAATCGAGCGGCGTTGGACGGCAAAAAAGGGGGTGCAACACGAGGATTTCCCGGGGTCACCCATCCTAGTACTACTCTCGCCCACGCACGCTTAACCGGAGTTCTAATGGGATCCGGTGCATTAGTCTTTGGTATGATCGCACCCATAAGCGAGAACAAAATTCTATTCTCTTATGGTAGATTCGACCGAACTTCAAGCAGCCATCACTTTGAGCAGGAGAAGCTACGGGACCCACCACACATGCCGTGAAGCTCTTCTCGCGCCCATCGTGTGACCCGACGCTCGAGAATTCCTATTATAATATGTTTCCGAAGCGGAACGGCGATTCGTGTCGAACTCATCGCGTTCCGCCATGACATAACTGGTCCCGAGCCTAAATTCCCCCGTTTTCACGCACTTTCGGCCTTTATATCACTTTATTTATATAATATTTCGTTTTTCTTTTGATATCTCGTGTAATTTTCGATTTAGATGTGTTTCTTAGGCTTAAAAATACATTCTCCAATGTATTGGGAGGCGGAATTTGATAATTTCTAAATAGTAAAATCCCATTTCTTCCCCGTACGACGAGTGTTTGTGATTTACTTTATTACTCCCGTGACGGTATATCATTTTCAATAAGCTTCATATCCAAGGCTTCTTCAGACCGTAGGTGGAAGGATCACCGTGGAGAATTCCTAATAAAATGAAAAATCGAGCGTAAAAAGAGAATCGAGCAGCGTTGGACGGCAAAAAAAAGGGGGTGCAACACGAGGACTTCCCACGGGGTCACCCATCCTAGTACTACTCTCGCCCAAGCACGCTTAACTTCGGAGTTCTGATGGGATCCGGTGCATTAGTGCTGGTATGATCGCACCCATAAGCAGAACAAAATTCTATTCTCTTATGGTAGATTCGACCCGAACTTCAAACAGCCATCACTTTCGAACCGGGAGGAGCTACGGGACCCACCACACATGCCGGCGAAGCTCTTCTCGCGCCCATCGTGTGACCCGACGCTCAGAATTCCTATTATAATATGTTTTCGGAAGCGGAACGGCGATTCGTGTCGAACTCATTGCGTTCCGCCATGACATAACTGGTCCCGAGCCTAACTTCCCCCGTTTTCACGCACTTTCGGCCTTTATATCAATTATTTATATAATATTTCGTTTTTCTTTTGATATCTCGTGTCATTTTCGATTTAGATGTGTTTCTTAGGCTTAAAATTACATTCTCCAATGTATTGAGAGGCGGAATTTGATATTTTTTAATTAGTAAAATTGCATTTCTTCCCCGTACGACGGGCGTTTGTGATTTACTTTATTACTCCCGTGACGGTATATCATTTTCAATAAGCTTCATATCCAAGGCTTCTTTAGACCGTAGGTGGAAGGATCACCGTGTAGAATTCCTAAGAAAACGAAAAATCGAGCATAAAAAGAGAATCGAGCAGCATTGGACGACAAAAAAATGGGGTGCAACACGAGGACTTCCCAGGGGGTCACCCATCCTAGTACTACTCTCACCCAAGCACGCTTCACTTCGGAGTTCTGATGGGATCCGGTGCATTAGTGCTGGTATGATCGCACCCATAAGCAGAACAAAATTCTATTCTCTTATGGTAAATTCGACCCGAACTTCAAACAGCCATCACTTTCGAACCGGGAGGAGCTACGGGACCCACCACACATGCCGACGAAGCTCTTCTCGCGCCCATCGTGTGACCCGACGCTCAGAATTCCTATTATAATATGATTCCGGAAGAGGAACGGCGATTCGTGTCGAACTCATCGCGTTCCACCATGACATAACTGGTCCCGAGCCTAAATTCCCCCGTTTTCACGCACTTTCGGCCTTTATATCACTTTATTTATATAATATTTCGTTTTTCTTTTGATATCTCGTGTCATTTTCGATTTAGATGTGTTTCTTAGGCTTAAAAATACATTCTCCAATGTATTGGGAGGCGGAATTTGATAATTTCTAAATAGTAAAACCGCATTTCTTCCCCGTACGACGAGCGTTTGTGATTTACTTTATTACTCCCGTGACGGTATATCATTTTCAATAAGCTTCATATCCAAGGCTTCTTTAGACCGGAGGTGGCAGGATCACCTTGGAGAATTCCTAAGAAAATAAAAAATCGAGCGTAAAAAGAGAATCGAGCAGCGTTGGACGGCAAAAAAAGGGGCTGCAACACGAGGATTTCCGAGGGGGTCACCCATCCTAGTACTACTCTCGCCCACGCATGCTTAACTTCGGAGTTCTGATGGGATCCGATGCATTAGTGCTGGTATGATCGCACCCATAAGCAGAACAAAATTCTATTCTCTTATGGTATATTCGACCCGAACTTCAAACAGCCATCACTTTCGAACGGGGAGGAGCTACGGGACCCACCACACATGCCTACGAAGCTCTTCTCGCGCCCATCGTGTGACCCGATGCTCAGAATTCCTATTATAATATGTTTCCGGAAGCGGAACGGCGATTCGTGTCGAACTCATCGCGTTCCGCCATGACATAACTGGTCCCGAGCCTAAATTCCCCCGTTTTCACGCACTTTAGGCCTTTATATCACTTTATTTATATAATATTTCGTTTTTCTTTTGATATCTCGTGTCATTTTCGATTTAGATGTGTTTCTTAGGCTTAAAATTACATTCTCCATGTATTGAGAGGCGGAATTTTATAATTTTTAATTAGTAAAATTGCATTTCTTCCGTCTGACGGGCGTTTGTGATTTACTTTATTACTCCTGACGGTATATCATTTTCAATAAGCTTCATATCCAGGCTTCTTTAGACCGTAGGTCGAAGGATCACCGTCGAGAAATCCAAAGAAAACGAAAAATCGAGCGTAAAAAGAGAATCGAGCAGCGTTGGACGGCAAAAAAAAGGGGGTGCAACACGAGGACTTCCCAGGGGGTCACCCATCCTAGTACTACTCTCGCTCAAGCACACTTAACTTCGGAGTTCTGATGGGATCCGGTGCATTAGTGCTGGTATGATCGCACCCATAAGCAGAACAAAATTCTATTCTCTTATGGTAGATTCGACCCGAACTTCAAACAGCCATCACTTTCGAACCGGGAGGAGCTACGGGACCCACCACACATGCCGACGAAGCTCTTCTCGCGCCCATCGTGTGACCCGACGCTCAGAATTCCTATTATAATATGTTTCCGGAAGAGGAACGGCGATTCGTGTCGAACTCATTGCGTTCCGCCATGACATAACTGGTCCCGAGCCTAAATTCCCCCGTTTTCACGCACTTTCGGCCTTTATATCACTTTATTTATATAATATTTCGTTTTTCTTTTGATATCTCGTGTCATTTTCGATTTAGATGTGTTTCTTAGGCTTAAAAATACATTTTCCAATGTATTGGGAGGCGGAATTTGATAATTTCTAAATAGTAAAATCTCATTTCTTTCCCGTACGACGAGCGTTTGTGATTTACTTTATTACTCCCGTGACGGTATATCATTTTCAATAAGCTTCATATCCAAGGCTTCTTCAGACCGTAGGTGAAAGGATCACCGTGGAGAATTCCTAAGAAAATGAAAAATCGAGCGTAAAAAGAGAATCGAGCAGCATTGGACGGCAAAAAAAAGGGGGTGCAACACGAGGACTTCCCACGGGGTCACCCATCCTAGTACTACTCTCGCCCAAGCACGCTTAACTTCGGAGTTCTGATGGGATCCGGTGCATTAGTGCTGGTATGATTGCACCCATAAGCAGAACAAAATTCTATTCTCTTATGGTAGATTCGACCCGAACTTCAAACAGCCATCACTTTCGAACCGGGAGGAGCTACGGGACCCACCACACATGCCGGCGAAGCTCTTCTCGCGCCCATCGTGTGACCCGACGCTCAGAATTCCTATTATAATATGTTTTCGGAAGCGGAACGGCGATTCGTGTCGAACTCATCGCGTTCCGCCATGACATAACTGGTCCCGAGCCTAAATTCCCCCGTTTTCACGCACTTTCGGCCTTTATATCACTTTATTTATATAATATTTCGTTTTTCTTTTGATATCTCGTGTCATTTTCGATTTAGATGTGTTTCTTAGGCTTAAAAATACATTCTCCAATGTATTGGGAGGCGGAATTTGATAATTTCTAAATAGTAAAATCGCATTTCTTCCCCGTACGACGAGCGTTTGTGATTTACTTTATTACTCCCGTGACGGTATATCATTTTCAATAAGCTTCATATCCAAGGCTTCTTCAGACCGTAGGTGGAAGGATCACCGTGGAGAATTCCTAAGAAAATGAAAAATCGAGCGTAAAAAGAGAATCGAACAGCGTTGGACGGCAAAAAAAAGGGGGTGCAACACGAGGACTTCCTAGGGGGTCACCCATCCTACTACTACTCTCGCCCAAGCGCGCTTAACTTCGGAGTTCCGATGGGATCCGGTGCATTAGTGCTGGTATAATCGCACCCAGAAGTAGAACCAAATTCTATTCTCTTATGGTAGATTCGACCCGAACTTCAAACAGCCATCACTTTCGAACCGGGAGGAGCTACGGGACCCACCACACATGCCGACGAAGCTCTTCTCGCGCCCATCGTGTGACCCGACGCTCAGAATTCCTATTATAATATGTTTCCGGAAGCGGAACGGCAATTCGTGTCGAACTCATCGCGTTCCGCCATGACATAACTGGTCCCGAGCCTAAATTCCCCCGTTTTCACGCACTTTCGGCCTTTATATCACTTTATTTATATAATATTTCGTTTTTCTTTTGATATCTCGTGTCATTTTCGATTTAGATGTGTTTCTTAGGCTTAAAATTACATTCTCCAATGTATTGAGAGGCGGAATTTGATAATTTTTAATTAGTAAAATTGCATTTCTTCCCCGTACGACGGGCGTTTGTGATTTACTTTATTACTCCCGTGACGGTATATCATTTTCAATAAGCTTCATATCCAAGGCTTCTTTAGACCGTAGGTGGAAGGATCACCGTGGAGAATTCCTAAGAAAACGAAAAATCGAGCGTAAAAGAGGATCGAGCACCATTGGACGGCAAAAAAATGGGGTGCAACACGAGGACTTCCCAGGGGGTCACCCATCCTAGTACTACTCTCGCCCAAGCACGCTTAACTTCGGAGTTCTGATGGGATCCGGTGCATTAGTGCTGGTATGATCGCACCCATAAGCAGAACAAAATTCTATTCTCTTATGGTAGATTCGACCCGAACTTCAAACAGCCATCACTTTCGAACCGGGGGAGCTACGGGACCCACAACACATGCCGACAAAGCTCTTCTCGCGCCCATCGTGTGATCCGACGCTCATAATTCCTATTATAATATGTTTCCGGAAGCGGAACGGCGATTCGTGTCGAACTCATCGCGTTCCGCCATGACATAACTGGTCCCGAGCCTAAATTCCCCCGTTTTCACGCACTTTAGGCCTTTATATCACTTTATTTATATAATATTTCGTTTTTCTTTTGATATCTCGTGTCATTTTCGATTTAGATGTGTTTCTTAGGCTTAAAATTACATTCTCCAATGTATTGAGAGGTGGAATTTTATAATTTTTAATTAGTAAAATTGCATTTCTTCCCCGTACGACGGGCGTTTGTGATTTACTTTATTACTCCCCTGACGGTATATCATTTTCAATAAGCTTCATATCCAAGGCTTCTTTAGACCGTAGGTGGAAAGATCACCGTGGAGAATTCCTAAGAAAACGAAAAATCGAGCGTAAAAAAAGAATCGAGCAGCATTGGACGGCAAAAAAATGGGGTGCAAAACGAGGACTTCCCACGGGGTCACCCATCCTAGTACTACTCTCGCCCAAGCACGCTTAACTTCGGAGTTCTGATGGGATCTGGTGCATTAGTGCTGGTATGATCGCACCCATAAGCAGAACAAAATTCTATTCTCTTATGGTAAATTCGACCCGAACTTCAAACAGCCATCACTTTCGAATCGGGAGGAGCTACGGGACCCACCACACATGCCGACGAAGCTCTTCTCGCGCCCATCGTGTGACCCGGCCTTTCGAAATTCCTATTATAATATGTTTCCGGAAGAGGAACGGCGATTCGTGTCGAACTCATTGCGTTCCGCCATGACATAACTGGTCCCGAGCCTAAATTCCCCCGTTTTCACGCACTTTCGGCCTTTATATCACTTTATTTATATAATATTTCGTTTTTCTTTTGATATCTCGTGTCATTTTCGATTTAGATGTGTTTCTTAGGCTTAAAAATACATTTTCCAATGTATTGGGAGGCGGAATTTGATAATTTCTAAATAGTAAAATCGCATTTCTTCCCCGTACGACGAGCGTTTGTGATTTACTTTATTACTCCCGTGACGGTATATCATTTTCAATAAGCTTCATATCCAAGGCTTCTTCAGACCGTAGGTGAAAGGATCACCGTGGAGAATTCCTAAGAAAATGAAAAATCGAGCGTAAAAAGAGAATCGAGCAGCATTGGACGGCAAAAAAAAGGGGGTGCAACACGAGGACTTCCCACGGGGTCACCCATCCTAGTACTACTCTCGCCCAAGCACGCTTAACTTCGGAGTTCTGATGGGATCCGGTGCATTAGTGCTGGTATGATTGCACCCATAAGCAGAACAAAATTCTATTCTCTTTTGGTAGATTCGACCCGAACTTCAAACAGCCATCACTTTCGAACCGGGAGGAGCTACGGGACCCACCACACATGTCGGTGAAGCTCTTCTCGCGCCCATTGTGTGAGCCGACGCTCAGAATTCCTATTATAATATGTTTTCGGAAGCGGAACGGCGATTCGTGTCGAACTCATCGCGTTCCGCCATGACATAACTGGTCCCGAGCCTAAATTCCCCCGTTTTCACGCACTTTCGGCCTTTATATCACTTTATTTATATAATATTTCGTTTTTATTTTGATATCTCGTGTCATTTTCGATTTAGATGTGTTTCTTAGGCTTAAAATTACATTCTCCAATGTATTGAGAGGCGGAATTTGATAATTTTTAGTTAGTAAAATTGCATTTCTTCCCCGTACGACGGGCGTTTGTGATTTACTTTATTACTCCCGTGACGGTATATCATTTTCAATAAGCTTCATATCCAAGGCTTCTTTAGACCGTAGGTGGAAGGATCACCGTAGAGAATTCCTAAGAAAACGAAAAATCGAGCGTAAAAAGAGAATCGAGCAGCATTGGACGGCAAAAAAATGGGGTGCAACACGAGGACTTCCTAGGGGGTCACCCATCCTAGTACTCCTCTCGCCCAAGCACGCTTAACTTCGGAGTTCTGATGGGATCCGGTGCATTAGTGCTGGTATGATCGCACCCATAAGCAGAACAAAATTCTATTCTCTTATGGTAGATTCGACCCGAACTTCAAACAGCCATCACTTTGAGCGGGAGCTACGGGACCCACAACACATGCCGACGAAGCTCTTCTCGCGCCCATCGTGTGACCCGACGCTCATAATTCCTATTATAATATGTTTCCGGAAGCGAAACGGTGATTCGTGTCGAACTCATCGCGTTCCGCCATGACATAACTGGTCCCGAGCCTAAATTCCCCCGTTTTCACGCACTTTAGGCCTTTATATCACTTTATTTATATAATATTTCGTTTTTCTTTTGATATCTCGTGTCATTTTCGATTTAGATGTGTTTCTTAGGCTTAAAATTACATTCTCCAATATATTGAGAGGTGGAATTTTATAATTTTTAATTAGTAAAATTGCATTTCTTCCCCGTACGACGGGCGTTTGTGATTTACTTTATTACTCCCCTGACGGTATATCATTTCCAATAAGCTTCATATCCAAGGCTTCTTTAGACCGTAGGTGGAAAGATCACCGTGGAGAATTCCTAAGAAAATGAAAAATCGAGCGTAAAAAGAGAATCGAGCAGCATTGGACGGCAAAAAAATGGGGTGCAACACGAGGACTTCCCACGGGGTCACCCATCCTAGTACTACTCTCGCCCAAGCACGCTTAACTTCGGAGTTCTGATGGGATCTGGTGCATTAGTGCTGGTATGATCGCACCCATAAGCAGAACAAAATTCTATTCTCTTACGGTAAATTCGACCCGAACTTCAAACAGCCATCACTTTCGAACCGGGAGGAGCTACGGGACCCACCACACATGCCGACGAAGCTCTTCTCGCGCCCATCGTGTGACCCGGCCTTTCGAATTCCTATTATAATATGTTTAGGAAGAGGAACGGCGATTCGTGTCGAACTCATTGCGTTCGCCATGACATAAGCGGTCGAGCCTAAATTCCCCCGTTTTCACGCACTTTCGGCCTTTATATCACTTTATTTATATAATATTTCGTTTTTCTTTTGATATCTCGTGTCATTTTCGATTTAGATGTGTTTCTTAGGCTTAAAAATACATTTTCCAATGTATTGGGAGGCGGAATTTGATAATTTCTAAATAGTAAAATCGCATTTCTTCCGTCTGACGAGCGTTTGTGATTTACTTTATTCTGCCGTGACGGTATATCATTTTCAATAAGCTTCATATCCAAGGCTTCTTGATTGTAGGTGAAAGGATCGGCGTGGAGAATTCCTAAGAAAATGAAAAATCGAGCGTAAAAGAGAATCGAGCGGCATTGGACGGCAAAAAAAGGGGTGCAACACGAGGACTTCCAGGGGTCACCCATCCTAGTACTACTCTCGCCCAAGCACGCTTAACCGGAGTTACGATGGGATCCGGTGCATTAGTCTGGTATGATTGCACCCATGCGAGAACAAAATTCTATTCTCTTATGGTAGATTCGACCCGAACTTCAAGCGACCATCACTTTCGAGCGGGAGGAGCTACGGGACCCACCACACATGCGGTGAAGCTCTTCTCGCGCCCATCGTGTGACCCGACGCTCGAATTCCTATTATAATATGTTTCGGAGCGGAACGGCGATTCGTGTCGAACTCATTGCGTTCCGCAATGACATAACTGGTCCCGAGTCTAAATTCCCCCGTTTTCACTCACTTTCGGCCTTTATATCACTTTATTTATATAATATTTCGTTTTTCTTTTGATATCTCGTGTCATTTTCGATTTAGATGTGTTTCTTAGGCTTAAAAATACATTCTTCAATGTATTGGGAGGCGGAATTTGATAATTTCTAAATAGTAAAATCGCATTTCTTCCGTCTGACGAGCGTTTGTGATTTACTTTATTACTCCGTGACGGTATATCATTTTCAATAAGCTTCATATCCAGGCTTCTTTAGACCGTAGGTGGAAGGATCAAGTGGAGAATTCCTAAGAAAACGAAAAATCGGCGTAAAGAGAATCGAGCGGCATTGGGCGGCAAAAAAATGGGGTGCAACACGAGGACTTCCCGGGGGTCACCCATCCTAGTACTCCTCTCGCCCAAGCACGCTTATCTTCGGAGTTACGATGGGATCCGGTGCATTAGTCTTTGGTATGATCGCACCCATAAGCGAGAACAAAATTCTATTCTCTTACGGTAAATTCGGCCGAACTTCAAACGACCATCACTTTCGAGCGGGAGGAGCTACGGGACCCACCACACATGCCGTGAAGCTCTTCTCGCGCCCATCGTGTGACCCGACGCTCAGAATTCCTATTATAATATGTTTAGGAAGCGGAGCGGCAATTCGTGTCGAACTCATCGCGTTCGCCATGACATAATTGGTCGAGCCTAAATTCCCCGTTTTCACGCACTTTCGGCCTTTATATCACTTTATTTATATAATATTTCGTTTTTCTTTTGATATCTCGTGTCATTTTCGATTTAGATGTGTTTCTTAGGCTTAAAATTACATTCTCGATGTATTGAGAGGCGGAATTTGATAATTTTTAGTTAGTAAAATTGCATTTCTTCCGTCTGACGGGCGTTTGTGATTTACTTTATTACTCCGTGACGGTATATCATTTTCAATAAGCTTCATATCCAAGGCTTCTTTAGACCGTAGGTGGAAGGATCACCGTGGAGAATTCCTAAGAAAACGAAAAATCGGCGTAAAGAGAATCGAGCGGCATTGGACGGCAAAAAATGGGGTGCAACACGAGGACTTCCCGGGTCACCCATCCTAGTACTCCTCTCGCCCAAGCACGCTTATCTTCGGAGTTACGATGGGATCCGGTGCATTAGTCTTTGGTATGATCGCACCCATGCGAGAACAAAATTCTATTCTCTTATGGTAGATTCGACCGAACTTCAAGCGACCATCACTTTCGAGCGGGAGGAGCTACGGGACCCACAACACATGCCTTAGAATCTATTCTCGAGACCATCGTGTGACCAGACGCTCAGAATACCTATTATAATATGTTTAGGAGCGGAGCGGCGATTCGTGTCGAACTCATCGCGTTCGCCATGACATCTTGGTCCCGAGCCTAAATTCCCCGTTTTCACGCACTTTAGGCCTTTATATCACTTTATTTATATAATATTTCGTTTTTCTTTTGATATCTCGTGTCATTTCGATTTAGATGTGTTTCTTAGGCTTAAAATTACATTCTCCAATGTATTGAGGCGGAATTTTATAATTTTTAATTAGTAAAATTGCATTTCTTCCGTCTGACAGGCGTTTGTGATTTACTTTATTACTCCTGACGGTATATCATTTTCAATAAGCTTCATATCCAGGCTTCTTTAGACCGTAGGTGGAAGGATCAAGTGGAGAATTCCTAAGAAAGCGAAAAATCGGCGTAAAGAGAATCGGCGGCATTAGACGGCAAAAAAATGGGTTGCAACACGAGGACTTCCAGGGGTCACCCATCCTAGTACTACTCTCGCCCAAGCACGCTTAACCGGAGTTACGATGGGATGCGGTGCATTAGTCTGGTATGATCGCACCCATAAGTGAACAAAATTCTATTCTCTTGTGGTAAATTCGGCCGAACTTCAAACAACCATCACTTTCGAGCAGGGAGGAGCTACGGGACCCACCACACATGCGTGAAGCTCTTCTCGCGCCCATCGTGTGACCCGGCTCAGAATTCCTATTATAATATGTTTAGGAAGAAGAACGGCGATTCGTGTCGAACTCATTGCGTTCCGCCATGACATAAGCGGTCCCGAGCCTAAATTCCCCGTTTTCACGCACTTTCGGCCTTTATATCACTTTATTTATATAATATTTCGTTTTCTTTTGATATCTCGTGTCATTTCGATTTAGATGTGTTTCTTAGGCTTAAAAATACATTCTCGATGTATTGGGAGGCGGAATTTGATAATTTCTAAATAGTAAAATCGCATTTCTTCCGTCTGACGAGCGTTTGTGATTTACTTTATTACTCAGTGACGGTATATCATTTTCAATAAGATTCATATCCAAGGCTTCTTGAGGCCGTAGGTGGCGGGATCACCGTGGAGAATTCCTAAGAAAATGAAAAATCGAGCGTAAAAGAGAATCGAGCGGCATTGGGCGGCAAAAAAAAGGGTGCAACACGAGGACTTCCCGGGGTCACCCATCCTAGTACTACTCTCGCCCAAGCACGCTTAACCGGAGTTACGATGGGATCCGGTGCATTAGTCTTGGTATGATTGCACCCATAAGCGAGAACAAAATTCTATTCTCTTATGGTAGATTCGACCCGAACTTCAAGCGGCCATCACTTTCGAGCGGGAGGAGCTACGGGACCCACCACACATGCCGTGAAGCTCTTCGCGCCCATCGTGTGACCCGGCCTTCGAGAATTCCTATTATAATATGTTTTCGGAGCGGAACGGCGATTCGTGTTGAACTCATCGCGTTACGCCATGACATAAGCGGTCAGAGCCTAAATTCCCCGTTTTCACGCACTTTCGGCCTTTATATCACTTTATTTATATAATATTTCGTTCTTCTTTTGATATCTCGTGTCATTTCGATTTAGATGTGTTTCTTAGGCTTAAAAATACATTCTCGATGTATTGGGAGGCGGAATTTGATAATTTCTAAATAGTAAAATCGCATTTCTTCCGTCTGACGAGCGTTTGTGATTTACTTTATTACTCCGTGACGGTATATCATTTTCAATAAGCTTCATATCGAGGCTTCTTGGCCGTAGGTGGAAGGATCAAGTGGAGAATTCCTAAGAAAATGAAAAATCGGCGTAAAGAGAATCGAGCAGCGTTGGACGGCAAAAAAAAGGGGGTGCACCACGAGGACTTCTGAGGGTCACCCATCCTACTACTACTCTCGCCCAAGCGCGCTTAACCGGAGTTCGATGGGATCCGGTGCATTAGTCTTTGGTATAATCGCACCCAGTAGAACCAAATTCTATTCTCTTATGGTAGATTCGACCGAACTTCAAGCAGCCATCACTTTCGAGCGGGAGGAGCTACGGGACCCACCACACATGCCGTGAAGCTCTTCTCGCGCCCATTGTGTGACCCGGCCTCGAAATTCCTATTATAATATGTTTAGGCGGAGCGGCAATTCGTGTCGAACTCATCGCGTTCGCCATGACATAAGCGGTCGAGCCTAAATTCCCCGTTTTCACGCACTTTCGGCCTTTATATCACTTTATTTATATAATATTTCGTTTTTCTTTTGATATCTCGTGTCATTTTCGATTTAGATGTGTTTCTTAGGCTTAAAATTACATTCTCGATGTATTGAGAGGCGGAATTTGATAATTTTTAGTTAGTAAAATTGCATTTCTTCCGTCTGACGGGCGTTTGTGATTTACTTTATTACTCCGTGACGGTATATCATTTTCAATAAGCTTCATATCGAGGCTTCTTTAGGCCGTAGGTGGAAGGATCAAGTGGAGAATTCCTAAGAAAGCGAAAAATCGAGCGTAAAAGAGAATCGAGCGGCATTGGACGGCAAAAAATGGGGTGCAACACGAGGACTTCCCAGGTCACCCATCCTAGTACTCCTCTCGCCCAAGCACGCTTAACCGGAGTTACGATGGGATCCGGTGCATTAGTCTTGGTATGATCGCACCCATAAGCGAACAAAATTCTATTCTCTTATGGTAGATTCGACCCGAACTTCAAGCGACCATCACTTTCGAGCAGGGAGCTACGGGACCCACCACACATGCCGAAGCTCTTCTCGCGCCCATCGTGTGACCCGGCTCGAAATTTCTATTATAATATGTTTAGGAGCGGAGCGGCGATTCGTGTCGAACTCATCGCGTTCGCCATGACATAAATGGTCAGAGCCTAAATTCCCCGTTTTCACGCACTTTAGGCCTTTATATCACTTTATTTATATAATATTTCGTTTTTCTTTTGATATCTCGTGTCATTTCGATTTAGATGTGTTTATTAGGCTTAAAATAACATTTTCCAATGTATTGAGAGGCGGAATTTTATAATTTTTAATTAGTAAAATTGCATTTCTTCCGTCTGACAGGCGTTTGTGATTTACTTTATTACTCCCGTAACGTTATATCATTTTCAATAAGCTTCATATCCAAGGCTTCTTTAGACCGTAGGTGGAAGGATCACCGTGGAGAATTCCTAAGAAAACGAAAAATCGAGCGTAAAAAGAGAATCGAGCAGCATTGGACGGCAAAAAAATGGGGTGCAACACGAGGACTTCCCACGGGGTCACCCATCCTAGTACTACTCTCGCCCAAGCACGCTTAACTTCGGAGTTCTGATGGGATCTGGTGCATTAGTGCTGGTATGATCGCACGAAGTAGTTGTTTAGGAAGGGTAAAGGAAGCCGCCAAGGTAACAAAATTCTATTCTCTTGTGGTAAATTCGACCCGAACTTCAAACAGCCATCACTTTCGAACCGGGAGGAGCTACGGGACCCACCACACATGCCGACGAAGCTCTTCTCGCGCCCATCGTGTGACCCGACGCTCAGAATTCCTATTATAATATGTTTAGGAAGAGGCGGCGATTCGTGTCGAACTCATTGCGTTCGCCATGACATAAGCGAGTCCGAGCCTAAATTCCCCGTTTTCACGCACTTTACGCCTTTATATCACTTTATTTATATAATATTTCGTTTTTCTTTTGATATCTCGTGTCATTTTCGATTTAGATGTGTTTCTTAGGCTTAAAAATACATTCTCCAATGTATTGGGAGGCGGAATTTGATAATTTCTAAATAGTAAAATCGCATTTCTTCCCATCTGACGAGCGTTTGTGATTTACTTTATTACTCAGTGACGGTATATCATTTTCAATAAGATTCATATCCAAGGCTTCTTTAGACCGTAGGTGGCAGGATCACCGTGGAGAATTCCTAAGAAAATGAAAAATCGAGCGTAAAAAGAGAATCGAGCAGCGTTGGACGGCAAAAAAAGGGGGTGCAACACGAGGATTTCCTAGGGGGTCACCCATCCTAGTACTACTCTCGCCCACGCACGCTTAACTTCGGAGTTCTGATGGGATCCGGTGCATTAGTGCTGGTATGATCGCACCCATAACCAGAACAAAATTCTATTCTCTTATGGTAGATTCGACCCGAACTTCAAACAGCCATCGAACCGGGAGGAGCTACGGGACCCACCACACATGCCGACGAAGCTCTTCTCGCGCCCATCGTGTGACCCGACGCTCAGAATTCCTATTATAATATGTTTCCGGAAGCGGAACGGCGATTCGTGTCGAACTCATCGCGTTCCGCCATGACATCTTGGTCCCGACCTAAATTCCCCGTTTTCACACACTTTCGGCCTTTATATCACTTTATTTATATAATATTTCGTTTTTCTTTTGATATCTCGTGTCATTTCGATTTAGATGTGTTTCTTAGGCTTAAAAATACATTCTCAATGTATTGGGAGGCGGAATTTGATAATTTCTAAATAGTAAAATCGCATTTCTTCCGTCTGACGGCGTTTGTGATTTACTTTATTACTCCGTGACGGTATATCATTTTCAATAAGCTTCATATCGAGGCTTCTTGGCCGTAGGTGGAAGGATCAAGTGGAGAATTCCTAAGAAAATGAAAAATCGGCGTAAAAAGAGAATCGAGCAGCGTTGGACGGCAAAAAAGGGGTGCAACACGAGGACTTCTGAGGGTCACCCATCCTAGTACTACTCTCGCCCAAGCACGCTTCACCGGAGTTACGATAGGATCCGGTGCATTAGTCTTTGGTATGATCGCACCCATAAGCGAGAACAAAATTCTATTCTCTTATGGTAGATTCGACCGAACTTCAAGCGGCCATCACTTTCGAGCGGGAGGAGCTACGGGACCCACCACACATGCCGTGAAGCTCTTCTCGCGCCCATCGTGTGACCCGATGCTCAGAATTCCTATTATAATATGTTTAGGAGCGGAGCGGCAATTCGTGTCGAACTCATCGCGTTCGCCATGACATAAGCGGTCCCGAGCCTAAATTCCCCATTTTCACGCACTTTCGGCCTTTATATCACTTTATTTATATAATATTTCGTTTTCTTTTGATATCTCGTGTCATTTTCGATTTAGATGTGTTTCTTAGGCTTAAAATTACATTCTCGATGTATTGAGAGGCGGAATTTGATAATTTTTAGTTAGTAAAATTGCATTTCTTCCGTCTGACAGCGTTTGTGATTTACTTTATTACTCCGTGACGGTATATCATTTTCAATAAGCTTCATATCCAAGGCTTCTTTAGACCGTAGGTGGAAGGATCACCGTGGAGAATTCCTAAGAAAGCGAAAAATCGAGCGTAAAAGAGAATCGAGCGGCATTGGACGGCAAAAAAATGGGTGCAACACGAGGACTTCCAGGTCACCCATCCTAGTACTACTCTCGCCCAAGCACGCTTAACCGGAGTTACGATGGGATCCGGTGCATTAGTGCTGGTATGATCGCACCCATAAGCGAACAAAATTCTATTCTCTTATGGTAGATTCGACCGAACTTCAAGCAGCCATCACTTTCGAGCAGGGAGGAGATACGGGAACCACCAAACATTCCTACGAAGCTCTTCTCGCTCCCATCTTGTGACGCGAATCTCAGAATTCCTCTTATAATATGTTTGCGGAAGGGGTACGGCTATTCGTGTCGATCTCATAGCGTTCCGCCATGACATAATCGGTCCCGAGCCTAAATTCCCCGTTTTCACGCACTTTAGGCCTTTATATCACTTAATTTATATAATATTTCGTTTTTCTTTTGATATCTCGTGTCATTTTCGATTTAGATGTGTTTCTTAGGCTTAAAATTACATTCTCCATGTATTGAGAGGCGGAATTTTATAATTTTTAATTAGTAAAATTGCATTTCTTCCCCGTCTGACGGGCGTTTGTGATTTACTTTATTACTCCTGACGGTATATCATTTTCAATAAGCTTCATATCGAGGCTTCTTTAGGCCGTAGGTGGAAGGATCAAGTGGAGAATTCCTAAGAAAGCGAAAAATCGAGCGTAAAGAGAATCGAGCAGCATTGGACGGCAAAAAAATGGGGTGCAACACGAGGACTTCCGAGGGGGTCACCCATCCTAGTACTACTCTCGCCCAAGCACACTTAACTTCGGAGTTCTGATGGGATCCGGTGCATTAGTGCTGGTATGATCGCACCCATAAGCAGAACAAAATTCTATTCTCTTATGGTAGATTCGACCCGAACTTAAAACAGCCATCACTTTCGAACCGGGAGGAGCTACGGGACCCACCACACATGCCGACGAAGCTCTTCTCGCGCCCATCGTGTGACCCGACACTCAGAATTCCTATTATAATATGTTTCCGGAAGAGGAAGGGCGACTCGTGTCGAACTCATTGCGTTCCGCCATGACATAACTGGTCCCGAGCCTAAATTCCCCCGTTTTCGCGCACTTTCGGCCTTTATATCACTTTATTTATATAATATTTCGTTTTTATTTTGATATCTCGTGTCATTTTCGATTTAGATGTGTTTCTTAGGCTTAAAAATACATTTTCCAATGTATTGGGAGGCGGAATTTGATAATTTCTAAATAGTAAAATCGCATTTCTTCCCCGTACGACGAGCGTTTGTGATTTACTTTATTACTTCCCTGACGGTATATCATTTTCAATAAGCTTCATATCCAAGGCTTCTTCAGACCGTAGGTCAAAGGATCACCGTGGAGAATTCCTAAGAAAATGAAAAATCGAGCGTAAAAAGAGAATCGAGCAGCATTGGACGGCAAAAAAAAAGGGGGTGCAACACGAGGACTTCCCACGGGGTCACCCATCCTAGTACTACTCTCACCCAAGCACGCTTAACTTCGGAGTTCTGATGGGATCCGGTGCATTAGTCTTTGGTATGATTGCACCCATGCGAGAACAAAATTCTATTCTCTAATGGTAGATTCGGCCGAACTTCAAGCGGCCATCACTTTCGAGCGGGAGGAGCTACGGGACCCACCACACATGCCGTGAAGCTCTTCTCGCGCCCATCGTGTGACCCGGCGCTCAAAATTCCTATTATAATATGTTTAGGAGGCGGAGCGGCGATTCGTGTCGAACTCATCGCGTTCCGCCATGACATAACTGGTCCCGAGCCTAACTTCCCCCGTTTTCACGCACTTTCGGCCTTTATATCAATTATTTATATAATATTTCGTTTTTCTTTTGATATCTCGTGTCATTTTCGATTTAGATGTGTTTCTTAGGCTTAAAATTACATTCTCGATGTATTGAGAGGCGGAATTTGATATTTTTAATTAGTAAAATTGCATTTCTTCCCGTCTGACAGCGTTTGTGATTTACTTTATTACTCAGTGACGGTATATCATTTTCAATAAGCTTCATATCGAGGCTTCTTTAGGCCGTAGGTGGCGGGATCACCTTGGAGAATTCCTAAGAAAATGAAAAATCGGCGTAAAGAGAATCGAGCAGCGTTGGACGGCAAAAAAAGGGGGTGCAACACGAGGATTTCCCAGGGGGTCACCCATCCTAGTACTACTCTCACCCAAGCACGCTTAACTTCGGAGTTCTGATGGGATCCGGTGCATTAGTGCTGGTATGATCGCACCCATAAGCAGAACAAAATTCTATTCTCTTATGGTAAATTCGACCCGAACTTCAAACAGCCATCACTTTCGAACCGGGAGGAGCTACGGGACCCACCACACATGCCGACGAAGCTCTTCTCGCACCCATCGTTTGATCCGACGCTCAGAATTCCTATTATAATATGATTCCGGAAGAGGAACGGCGATTCGTGTCGAACTCATCGCGTTCCACCATGACATAACTCGTCCCGAGCCTAAATTCCCCCGTTTTCACGCACTTTCGGCCTTTATATCACTTTATTTATATAATATTTCATTTTTCTTTTGATATCTCGTGTCATTTTCGATTTAGATGTGTTTCTTAGGCTTAAAAATACATTCTCCAATGTATTGGGAGGCGGAATTTGATAATTTCTAAATAGTAAAATCGCATTTCTTCCCCGTACGACGAGTGTTTGTGATTTACTTTATTACTCCCGTGACGGTATATCATTTTCAATAAGCTTCATATCCAAGGCTTCTTTAGACCGTAGGTGGCAGGATCACCTTGGAGAATTCCTAAGAAAATGAAAAATCGAGCGTAAAAAGAGAATCGGCGGCGTTGGGCGGCAAAAAAGGGTGCAACACGAGGATTTCCCGGTCACCCATCCTAGTACTACTCTCGCCCACGCACGCTTAACCGGAGTTACGATGGGATCCGATGCATTAGTCTTTGGTATGATCACCCATAAGCGGAACAAAATTCTATTCTCTTATGGTAGATTCGACCCAAACTTCAAGACCATCACTTTGAGCCGGGAGGAGCTACGGGACCCACCACACATCCTACGAAGCTCTTCTCGCGCCCATCGTGTGACCGGCGCTCGAGAATTCCTATTATAATATGTTTAGGAGCGGAGCGGCGATTCGTGTCGAACTCATCGCGTTCGCCATGACATAAGCGGTCCCGAGCCTAAATTCCCCGTTTTCACGCACTTTAGGCCTTTATATCACTTTATTTATATAATATTTCGTTTTCTTTTGATATCTCGTGTCATTTCGATTTAGATGTGTTTCTTAGGCTTAAAATTACATTCTCGATGTATTGAGAGGCGGAATTTTATAATTTTTAATTAGTAAAATTGCATTTCTTCCGTCTGACAGGCGTTTGTGATTTACTTTATTACTCCTGACGGTATATCATTTTCAATAAGCTTCATATCGAGGCTTCTTTAGGCCGTAGGTGGAAGGATCAAGTGGAGAATTCCTAAGAAAATGAAAAATCGGCGTAAAGAGAATCAAGCGGCATTGGACGGCAAAAAAATGGGGTGCGACACGAGGACTTAGGGGATCACCCATCCTAGTACTACTCTCGCCCACGCACACTTAACCGGAGTTACGATGGGATCCGGTGCATTAGTCTGGTATGATCGCACCCATAAGCAGAACAAAATTCTATTCTCTTATGGTAGATTCGACCGAACTTCAAGCGACCATCACTTTGAGCAGGGAGGAGCTACGGGACCCACCACACATGCCGTGAAGCTCTTCTCGCGCCCATCGTGTGACCCGGCTCGAATTCCTATTATAATATGTTTAGGAAGAGGCAGCGATTCGTGTCGAACTCATTGCGTTCGCCATGACATAGCGGTCTCGAGCCTAAATTCCCCGTTTTCACGCACTTTCGGCCTTTATATCACTTTATTTATATAATATTTCGTTTTTCTTTTGATATCTCGTGTCATTTCGATTTAGATGTGTTTCTTAGGCTTAAAAATACATTCTCCAATGTATTGGGAGGCGGAATTTGATAATTTCTAAATAGTAAAATCGCATTTCTTCCGCGTACGACGTGCGTTTGTGATTTACTTTATTACTCCCGTGTCGTTATATCATTTTCAATAAGCTTCATATCGAGGCTTCTTTAGGCCGTAGGTGAAAGGATCACCATGGAGAATTCCTAAGAAAATGAAAAATCGAGCGTAAAGAGAATCGGCGGCATTGGGCGGCAAAAAAAAGGGGGTGCAACACGAGGACTTCCCAGGGTCACCCATCCTAGTACTACTCTCGCCCAAGCACGCTTAACCGGAGTTACGATGGGATCCGGTGCATTAGTCTTTGGTATGATCGCACCCATAAGCAGAACAAAATTCTATTCTCTTATGGTAGATTCGACCGAACTTCAAGCGGCCATCACTTTGAGCGGGAGGAGCTACGGGACCCACCACACATGCCGTGAAGCTCTTCTCGCGCCCATCGTGTGACCGGCCTTCGAGAATTCCTATTATAATATGTTTCGGAGCGGAGCGGCGATTCGTGTCGAACTCATTGCGTTTCGCCATGACATAAGCGGTCGAGCCTAAATTCCCCGTTTTCACGCACTTTCGGCCTTTATATCACTTTATTTATATAATATTTCGTTTTCTTTTGATATCTCGTGTCATTTTCGATTTAGATGTGTTTCTTAGGCTTAAAATTACATTCTCGATGTATTGAGAGGCGGAATTTGATAATTTTAATTAGTAAAATTGCATTTCTTCCGTCTGACGGGCGTTTGTGATTTACTTTATTACTCCGTGACGGTATATCATTTTCAATAAGCTTCATATCGAGGCTTCTTTAGGCCGTAGGTGGAAGGATCAAGTGGAGAATTCCTAAGAAAATGAAAAATCAAGCGTAAAAAGAGAATCGAGCGGCGTTGGACGACAAAAAAATGGGGTGCAACACGAGGACTTAGAGGGTCACCCATCCTAGTACTACTCTCACCCAAGCACGCTTAACCGGAGTTACGATGGGATCCGGTGCATTAGTCTTTGGTATGATCGCACCCATAAGCGAGAACAAAATTCTATTCTCTTATGGTAAATTCGACCGAACTTCAAGCAGCCATCACTTTGAGCGGGAGGAGCTACGGGACCCACCACACATGCCGTGAAGCTCTTCTCGCGCCCATCGTGTGACAGCGCTCGAATTCCTATTATAATATGATTAGGAAGAGGAGCGGCGATTCGTGTCGAACTCATCGCGTTCCACCATGACATAAGCGGTCCAGCCTAAATTCCCCGTTTTCACGCACTTTCGGCCTTTATATCACTTTATTTATATAATATTTCGTTTTCTTTTGATATCTCGTGTCATTTTCGATTTAGATGTGTTTCTTAGGCTTAAAATTACATTCTCGATGTATTGAGAGGCGGAATTTGATAATTTCTAATTAGTAAAATCGCATTTCTTCCGTCTGACAGGCGTTTGTGATTTACTTTATTACTCCGTGACGGTATATCATTTTCAATAAGCTTCATATCGAGGCTTCTTTAGGCCGTAGGTGGAAGGATCAAGTGGAGAATTCCTAAGAAAATGAAAAATCGGCGTAAAGAGAATCAAGCGGCGTTGGACGGCAAAAAAATGGGGTGCAACACGAGGACTTAGGGGGTCACCCATCCTAGTACTACTCTCGCCCAAGCACGCTTAACCGGAGTTACGATGGGATCCGGTGCATTAGTCTGGTATGATCGCACCCATAAGCAGAACAAAATTCTATTCTCTTATGGTAGATTCGACCGAACTTCAAGCGGCCATCACTTTCGAGCGGGAGGAGCTACGGGACCCACCACACATGCCGTGAAGCTCTTCTCGCGCCCATCGTGTGACCGGCCGCTCGAGAATTCCTATTATAATATGTTTAGGAAGAGGAGCGGCGATTCGTGTCGAACTCATTGCGTTCGCCATGACATAAGCGGTCAGAGCCTAAATTCCCAGTTTTCACGCACTTTCGGCCTTTATATCACTTTATTTATATAATATTTCGTTTTTTTATATCTCGTGTCATTTTCGATTTAGTTGTGTTTCTTAGGCTTAAAAATACATTCTCGAATGTATTGGGAGGCGGAATTTGATAATTTGTAAATAGTAAAATCGCATTTCTTCCCCGTTCGACGAGCGTTTGTGATTTACTTTATTACTCCGTGACGGTATATCATTTTCAATAAGCTTCATATCGAGGCTTCTTTAGGCCGTAGGTGGAAGGATCAAGTGGAGAATTCCTAAGAAAATGAAAAATCGGCGTAAAGAGAATCGAGCGGCGTTGGGCGGCAAAAAAGGGGGTGCAACACGAGGACTTCCCGGGGTCACCCATCCTAGTACTACTCTCGCCCAAGCACGCTTAACCCGGAGTTACGATGGGATCCGGTGCATTAGTCTTTGGTATGATCGCACCCATAAGCGAGAACAAAATTCTATTCTCTTATGGTAGATTCGACCGAACTTCAAGCGACCATCACTTTGAGCAGGGAGGAGCTACGGGACCCACCACACATGCCGTGAAGCTCTTCTCGCGCCCATCGTGTGACCCGGCGCTCAGAATTCCTATTATAATATGTTTAGGAGCGGACGGCGATTCGTGTCGAACTCATTGCGTTCGCCATGACATAAGCGGTCCAGAGCTAAATTCCCCGTTTTCACGCACTTTCGGCCTTTATATCACTTTATTTATATAATATTTCGTTTTTCTTTTGATATCTCGTGTCATTTCGATTTAGATGTGTTTCTTAGGCTTAAAATTACATTCTCGATGTATTGAGAGGCGGAATTTGATAATTTCTAATTAGTAAAATCGCATTTCTTCCGTCTGACGGGCGTTTGTGATTTACTTTATTACTCCGTGACGGTATATCATTTTCAATAAGCTTCATATCGAGGCTTCTTTAGGCCGTAGGTGGAAGGATCAAGTGGAGAATTCCTAAGAAAATGAAAAATCGGCGTAAAAGAGAATCGGCGGCGTTGGACGGCAAAAAATGGGGTGCAACACGAGGACTTCCCGGTCACCCATCTAGTACTACTCTCGCCCAAGCACGCTTAACCGGAGTTACGATGGGATCCGGTGCATTAGTCTTTGGTATGATCGCACCCATAAAGCGAACAAAATTCTATTCTCTTATGGTAGATTCGACCGAACTTCAAGCGGCCATCACTTTGAGCGGGAGGAGCTACGGGACCCACCACACATGCCGTGAAGCTCTTCTCGCGCCCATCGTGTGACCCGGCCTTTCGAAATTCCTATTATAATATGTTTAGGAAGAGGAGCGGCGATTCGTGTCGAACTCATCGCGTTCGCCATGACATAAGCGGTCGAGCCTAAATTCCCCGTTTTCACGCACTTTCGGCCTTTATATCACTTTATTTATATAATATTTCGTTTTTCTTTTGATATCTCGTGTCATTTTCGATTTAGATGTGTTTCTTAGGCTTAAAAATACATTCTCGATGTATTGGGAGGCGGAATTTGATAATTTCTAAATAGTAAAATCGCATTTCTTCCGTCTGACGAGCGTTTGTGATTTACTTTATTACTCCGTGACGGTATATCATTTTCAATAAGCTTCATATCGAGGCTTCTTTAGGCCGTAGGTGGAAGGATCAAGTGGAGAATTCCTAAGAAAATGAAAAATCGGCGTAAAGAGAATCGAGCGGCGTTGGACGGCAAAAAAGGGGTGCAACACGAGGACTTCCCGAGGTCACCCATCCTAGTACTACTCTCGCCCAAGCACGCTTAACCCGGAGTTACGATGGGATCCGGTGCATTAGTCTTTGGTATGATCGCACCCATAAGCGAGAACAAAATTCTATTCTCTTATGGTAGATTCGACCGAACTTCAAGCGGCCATCACTTTCGAGCGGGAGGAGCTACGGGACCCACCACACATGCCTGAAGCTCTTCTCGCGCCCATCGTGTGACCCGGCCTTCGAAATTCCTATTATAATATGTTTAGGAAGCGGAGCGGCGATTCGTGTCGAACTCATCGCGTTCGCCATGACATAACTGGTCCCGAGCCTAAATTCCCCCGTTTTCACGCACTTTCGGCCTTTATATCACTTTATTTATATAATATTTCGTTTTTCTTTTGATATCTCGTGTCATTTCGATTTAGATGTATTTCTTAGGCTTAAAAATACATTCTCCAATGTATTGGGAGGCGGAATTTGATAATTTCTAAATAGTAAAATCGCATTTCTTCCGTCTGACGAGCGTTTGTGATTTACTTTATTACTCCGTGACGGTATATCATTTTCAATAAGCTTCATATCGAGGCTTCTTTAGGCCGTAGGTGGAAGGATCAAGTGGAGAATTCCTAAGAAAATGAAAAATCGGCGTAAAGAGAATCGAGCGGCGTTGGACGGCAAAAAAAGGGGTGCAACACGAGGACTTCCCGGGGTCACCCATCCTAGTACTACTCTCGCCCAAGCACGCTTAACCGGAGTTACGATGGGATCCGGTGCATTAGTCTTTGGTATGATCGCACCCATAAGCGAGAACAAAATTCTATTCTCTTATGGTAGATTCGACCGAACTTCAAGCAACCATCACTTTGAGCGGGAGGAGCTACGGGACCCACCACACATGCCGTGAAGCTCTTCTCGCGCCCATCGTGTGACCGGCGCTCGAGAATTCCTATTATAATATGTTTAGGAAGAGGAGCGGCGATTCGTGTCGAACTCATCGCGTTCGCCATGACATAAGCGGTCCGAGCCTAAATTCCCCGTTTTCACGCACTTTCGGCCTTTATATCACTTTATTTATATAATATTTCGTTTTCTTTTGATATCTCGTGTCATTTCGATTTAGATGTGTTTCTTAGGCTTAAAAATTACATTCTCGATGTATTGGGAGGCGGAATTTGATAATTTCTAAATAGTAAAATCGCATTTCTTCCGTCTGACGAGCGTTTGTGATTTACTTTATTACTCCGTGACGGTATATCATTTTCAATAAGCTTCATATCGAGGCTTCTTTAGGCCGTAGGTGGAAGGATCAAGTGGAGAATTCCTAAGAAAATGAAAAATCGGCGTAAAAAGAGAATCGAGCGGCGTTGGACGGCAAAAAAGGGGTGCAACACGAGGACTTCCCGGTCACCCATCCTAGTACTACTCTCGCCCAAGCACGCTTAACCCGGAGTTACGATGGGATCCGGTGCATTAGTCTTTGGTATGATCGCACCCATAAGTAGAACAAAATTCTATTCTCTTATGGTAGATTCGACCGAACTTCAAGCAGCCATCACTTTCGAGCGGGAGGAGCTACGGGACCCACCACACATGCCGTGAAGCTCTTCTCGCGCCCATCGTGTGACCGGCCTCGAGAATTCCTATTATAATATGTTTAGGAAGAGGCAGCGATTCGTGTCGAACTCATCGCGTTCCGCCATGACATCTTGGTCGAGCCTAAATTCCCCGTTTTCACGCACTTTCGGCCTTTATATCACTTTATTTATATAATATTTCGTTTTCTTTTGATATCTCGTGTCATTTCGATTTAGATGTGTTTCTTAGGCTTAAAAATACATTCTCGATGTATTGGGAGGCGGAATTTGATAATTTCTAAATAGTAAAATCGCATTTCTTCCGTCTGACGAGCGTTTGTGATTTACTTTATTACTCCGTGACGGTATATCATTTTCAATAAGCTTCATATCGAGGCTTCTTTAGGCCGTAGGTGGAAGGATCAAGTGGAGAATTCCTAAGAAAATGAAAAATCGGCGTAAAGAGAATCGAGCGGCGTTGGACGGCAAAAAAGGGGGTGCAACACGAGGACTTCCCGGTCACCCATCCTAGTACTACTCTCGCCCAAGCACGCTTAACCGGAGTTACGATGGGATCCGGTGCATTAGTCTTTGGTATGATCGCACCCATAAGTAGAACAAAATTCTATTCTCTTATGGTAGATTCGGCCGAACTTCAAGCAACCATCACTTTCGAGCGGGAGGAGCTACGGGACCCACCACACATGCCGTGAAGCTCTTCTCGCGCCCATCGTGTGACCCGGCTCGAGAATTCCTATTATAATATGTTTAGGAAGCGGAGCGGCGATTCGTGTCGAACTCATCGCGTTCGCCATGACATCTTGGTCCGAGCCTAAATTCCCCGTTTTCACGCACTTTCGGCCTTTATATCACTTTATTTATATAATATTTCGTTTTTCTTTTGATATCTCGTGTCATTTCGATTTAGATGTGTTTCTTAGGCTTAAAAATACATTCTCGATGTATTGGGAGGCGGAATTTGATAATTTCTAAATAGTAAAATCGCATTTCTTCCGTCTGACGGGCGTTTGTGATTTACTTTATTACTCCGTGACGGTATATCATTTTCAATAAGCTTCATATCGAAGGCTTCTTTAGGCCGTAGGTGGAAGGATCACCGTGGAGAATTCCTAAGAAAATGAAAAATCGGCGTAAAAGAGAATCGGCGGCGTTGGGCGGCAAAAAATGGGGGTGCAACACGAGGACTTCCCGGGGGTCACCCATCCTAGTACTACTCTCGCCCAAGCACGCTTAACCGGAGTTACATGGGATCCGGTGCATTAGTCTTTGGTATGATCGCACCCATAAGTAGAACAAAATTCTATTCTCTTATGGTAGATTCGACCGAACTTCAAGCGGCCATCACTTTGAGCGGGAGGAGCTACGGGACCCACCACACATGCCGTGAAGCTCTTCTCGCGCCCATCGTGTGACCCGGCGCTCGAGAATTCCTATTATAATATGTTTAGGAAGAGGAGCGGCGATTCGTGTCGAACTCATTGCGTTCGCCATGACATAAGCGGTCCAGAGCCTAAATTCCCCGTTTTCACGCACTTTCGGCCTTTATATCACTTTATTTATATAATATTTCGTTTTCTTTTGATATCTCGTGTCATTTCGATTTAGATGTGTTTCTTAGGCTTAAAATACATTCTCGATGTATTGGGAGGCGGAATTTGATAATTTCTAAATAGTAAAATCGCATTTCTTCCCCGTCTGACGAGCGTTTGTGATTTACTTTATTACTCCGTGACGGTATATCATTTTCAATAAGCTTCATATCGAGGCTTCTTTAGGCCGTAGGTGGAAGGATCAAGTGGAGAATTCCTAAGAAAATGAAAAATCGGCGTAAAAGAGAATCGAGCGGCGTTGGGCGGCAAAAAAAAGGGGTGCAACACGAGGACTTCCCGGGTCACCCATCCTAGTACTACTCTCGCCCAAGCACGCTTAACCGGAGTTACGATGGGATCCGGTGCATTAGTCTTTGGTATGATCGCACCCATAAGCGAGAACAAAATTCTATTCTCTTATGGTAGATTCGACCGAACTTCAAGCGGCCATCACTTTGAGCGGGAGGAGCTACGGGACCCACCACACATGCCGTGAAGCTCTTCTCGCGCCCATCGTGTGACCCGGCTCGAAATTCCTATTATAATATGTTTAGGAGCGGAGCGGCGATTCGTGTCGAACTCATCGCGTTCGCCATGACATAAGCGGTCCGAGCCTAAATTCCCCGTTTTCACGCACTTTCGGCCTTTATATCACTTTATTTATATAATATTTCGTTTTTCTTTTGATATCTCGTGTCATTTCGATTTAGATGTGTTTCTTAGGCTTAAAATTACATTCTCGATGTATTGAGAGGCGGAATTTGATAATTTCTAAATAGTAAAATCGCATTTCTTCCGTCTGACGGGCGTTTGTGATTTACTTTATTACTCCGTGACGGTATATCATTTTCAATAAGCTTCATATCGAGGCTTCTTTAGGCCGTAGGTGGAAGGATCAAGTGGAGAATTCCTAAGAAAATGAAAAATCGGCGTAAAGAGAATCGGCGGCGTTGGGCGGCAAAAAAATGGGGTGCAACACGAGGACTTCCAGGGTCACCCATCCTAGTACTACTCTCGCCCAAGCACGCTTAACCGGAGTTACGATGGGATCCGGTGCATTAGTCTTTGGTATGATCGCACCCATAAGCGAGAACAAAATTCTATTCTCTTATGGTAGATTCGACCGAACTTCAAGCGGCCATCACTTTGAGCGGGAGGAGCTACGGGACCCACCACACATGCCGTGAAGCTCTTCTCGCGCCCATCGTGTGACCCGGCGCTCGAGAATTCCTATTATAATATGTTTAGGAAGCGGAGCGGCGATTCGTGTCGAACTCATCGCGTTCGCCATGACATAAGCGGTCCAGAGCCTAAATTCCCCGTTTTCACGCACTTTCGGCCTTTATATCACTTTATTTATATAATATTTCGTTTTTCTTTTGATATCTCGTGTCATTTTCGATTTAGATGTGTTTCTTAGGCTTAAAAATACATTCTCGATGTATTGGGAGGCGGAATTTGATAATTTCTAAATAGTAAAATCGCATTTCTTCCGTCTGACGAGCGTTTGTGATTTACTTTATTACTCCGTGACGGTATATCATTTTCAATAAGCTTCATATCGAGGCTTCTTTAGGCCGTAGGTGGAAGGATCAAGTGGAGAATTCCTAAGAAAATGAAAAATCGGCGTAAAGAGAATCGGCGGCGTTGGACGGCAAAAAAGGGGTGCAACACGAGGACTTCCCGGTCACCCATCCTAGTACTACTCTCGCCCAAGCACGCTTAACCGGAGTTACGATGGGATCCGGTGCATTAGTCTTTGGTATGATCGCACCCATAAGCGAGAACAAAATTCTATTCTCTTATGGTAGATTCGACCGAACTTCAAGCAGCCATCACTTTGAGCGGGAGGAGCTACGGGACCCACCACACATGCCGTGAAGCTCTTCTCGCGCCCATCGTGTGACCCGGCGCTCGAATTCCTATTATAATATGTTTAGGAAGAGGAGCGGCGATTCGTGTCGAACTCATCGCGTTCGCCATGACATAAGCGGTCGAGCCTAAATTCCCCGTTTTCACGCACTTTCGGCCTTTATATCACTTTATTTATATAATATTTCGTTTTCTTTTGATATCTCGTGTCATTTTCGATTTAGATGTGTTTCTTAGGCTTAAAAATACATTCTCGATGTATTGGGAGGCGGAATTTGATAATTTCTAAATAGTAAAATCGCATTTCTTCCGTCTGACGAGCGTTTGTGATTTACTTTATTACTCCGTGACGGTATATCATTTTCAATAAGCTTCATATCGAGGCTTCTTTAGGCCGTAGGTGGAAGGATCAAGTGGAGAATTCCTAAGAAAATGAAAAATCGGCGTAAAAAGAGAATCGAGCGGCGTTGGACGGCAAAAAAAAGGGGGTGACACGAGGACTTCCCGAGGGTCACCCATCCTAGTACTACTCTCGCCCAAGCACGCTTAACCCGGAGTTACGATGGGATCCGGTGCATTAGTCTTTGGTATGATCGCACCCATAAGCGAACAAAATTCTATTCTCTTATGGTAGATTCGACCGAACTTCAAGCGGCCATCACTTTCGAGCAGGGAGGAGCTACGGGACCCACCACACATGCCGTGAAGCTCTTCTCGCGCCCATCGTGTGACCGGCGCTCAGAATTCCTATTATAATATGTTTAGGAGCGGAGCGGCGATTCGTGTCGAACTCATCGCGTTCGCCATGACATAAGCGGTCCAGAGCCTAAATTCCCCGTTTTCACGCACTTTCGGCCTTTATATCACTTTATTTATATAATATTTCGTTTTCTTTTGATATCTCGTGTCATTTCGATTTAGATGTGTTTCTTAGGCTTAAAAATACATTCTCGATGTATTGGGAGGCGGAATTTGATAATTTCTAAATAGTAAAATCGCATTTCTTCCCGTCTGACGAGCGTTTGTGATTTACTTTATTACTCCGTGACGGTATATCATTTTCAATAAGCTTCATATCGAGGCTTCTTTAGGCCGTAGGTGGAAGGATCAAGTGGAGAATTCCTAAGAAAATGAAAAATCGGCGTAAAGAGAATCGAGCGGCGTTGGGCGGCAAAAAAAAGGGTGCAACACGAGGACTTCCCGAGGGTCACCCATCCTAGTACTACTCTCGCCCAAGCACGCTTAACCGGAGTTACGATGGGATCCGGTGCATTAGTCTTTGGTATGATCGCACCCATAAGCGAGAACAAAATTCTATTCTCTTATGGTAGATTCGACCGAACTTCAAGCGACCATCACTTTCGAGCGGGAGGAGCTACGGGACCCACCACACATGCCGTGAAGCTCTTCTCGCGCCCATCGTGTGACCCGGCGCTCGAGAATTCCTATTATAATATGTTTAGGAAGAGGAGCGGCGATTCGTGTCGAACTCATCGCGTTCGCCATGACATAAGCGGTCCAGAGCCTAAATTCCCCGTTTTCACGCACTTTCGGCCTTTATATCACTTTATTTATATAATATTTCGTTTTCTTTTGATATCTCGTGTCATTTCGATTTAGATGTGTTTCTTAGGCTTAAAAATACATTCTCGATGTATTGGGAGGCGGAATTTGATAATTTCTAAATAGTAAAATCGCATTTCTTCCGTCTGACGAGCGTTTGTGATTTACTTTATTACTCCGTGACGGTATATCATTTTCAATAAGCTTCATATCGAGGCTTCTTTAGGCCGTAGGTGGAAGGATCAAGTGGAGAATTCCTAAGAAAATGAAAAATCGGCGTAAAAGAGAATCGAGCGGCGTTGGACGGCAAAAAAGGGGGTGCAACACGAGGACTTCCCGGGGTCACCCATCCTAGTACTACTCTCGCCCAAGCACGCTTAACCGGAGTTACGATGGGATCCGGTGCATTAGTCTTTGGTATGATCGCACCCATAAGCGAGAACAAAATTCTATTCTCTTATGGTAGATTCGACCGAACTTCAGCGGCCATCACTTTGAGCGGGAGGAGCTACGGGACCCACCACACATGCCGTGAAGCTCTTCTCGCGCCCATCGTGTGACCGGCCTTTCGAAATTCCTATTATAATATGTTTAGGAGCGGAGCGGCGATTCGTGTCGAACTCATTGCGTTCGCCATGACATAAGCCAGTCCGAGCCTAAATTCCCCGTTTTCACGCACTTTCGGCCTTTATATCACTTTATTTATATAATATTTCGTTTTTCTTTTGATATCTCGTGTCATTTCGATTTAGATGTGTTTCTTAGGCTTAAAAATACATTCTCGATGTATTGGGAGGCGGAATTTGATAATTTCTAAATAGTAAAATCGCATTTCTTCCGTCTGACGAGCGTTTGTGATTTACTTTATTACTCCGTGACGGTATATCATTTTCAATAAGCTTCATATCGAGGCTTCTTTAGGCCGTAGGTGGAAGGATCACCGTGGAGAATTCCTAAGAAAATGAAAAATCGGCGTAAAGAGAATCGAGCGGCGTTGGGCGGCAAAAAAAAGGGGTTCAACACGAGGACTTCCCGGGGTCACCCATCCTAGTACTACTCTCGCCCAAGCACGCTTAACCCGGAGTTACGATGGGATCCGGTGCATTAGTCTTTGGTATGATCGCACCCATAAGCGAGAACAAAATTCTATTCTCTTATGGTAGATTCGGCCGAACTTCAAGCGGCCATCACTTTCGAGCAGGGAGGAGCTACGGGACCCACCACACATGCCGTGAAGCTCTTCTCGCGCCCATCGTGTGACCGGCCTTCGAGAATTCCTATTATAATATGTTTAGGAAGCGGAGCGGCGATTCGTGTCGAACTCATCGCGTTCGCCATGACATAAGCGGTCCAGAGCCTAAATTCCCCGTTTTCACGCACTTTCGGCCTTTATATCACTTTATTTATATAATATTTCGTTTTTCTTTTGATATCTCGTGTCATTTCGATTTAGATGTGTTTCTTAGGCTTAAAAATACATTCTCGATGTATTGGGAGGCGGAATTTGATAATTTCTAAATAGTAAAATCGCATTTCTTCCCGTCTGACAGGCGTTTGTGATTTACTTTATTACTCCGTGACGGTATATCATTTTCAATAAGCTTCATATCGAGGCTTCTTTAGGCCGTAGGTGGAAGGATCAAGTGGAGAATTCCTAAGAAAATGAAAAATCGAGCGTAAAGAGAATCGAGCGGCGTTGGACGGCAAAAAAAAGGGGGTGCAACACGAGGACTTCCCGGGGGTCACCCATCTAGTACTACTCTCGCCCAAGCACGCTTAACCGGAGTTACGATGGGATCCGGTGCATTAGTCTTTGGTATGATCGCACCCATAAGCGAACAAAATTCTATTCTCTTATGGTAGATTCGACCCGAACTTCAAGCGACCATCACTTTCGAGCGGGAGGAGCTACGGGACCCACCACACATGCCGTGAAGCTCTTCTCGCGCCCATCGTGTGACCCGGCGCTCAGAATTCCTATTATAATATGTTTAGGAAGAGGAGCGGCGATTCGTGTCGAACTCATCGCGTTCCGCCATGACATAAGCGGTCGAGCCTAAATTCCCCGTTTTCACGCACTTTCGGCCTTTATATCACTTTATTTATATAATATTTCGTTTTCTTTTGATATCTCGTGTCATTTCGATTTAGATGTGTTTCTTAGGCTTAAAAATACATTCTCGATGTATTGGGAGGCGGAATTTGATAATTTCTAAATAGTAAAATCGCATTTCTTCCGTCTGACGAGCGTTTGTGATTTACTTTATTACTCCGTGACGGTATATCATTTTCAATAAGCTTCATATCGAGGCTTCTTTAGACCGTAGGTGGAAGGATCAAGTGGAGAATTCCTAAGAAAATGAAAAATCGGCGTAAAGAGAATCGGCGGCGTTGGGCGGCAAAAAAAAGGGGGTGCAACACGAGGACTTCCCGGGGTCACCCATCCTAGTACTACTCTCGCCCAAGCACGCTTAACCGGAGTTACGATGGGATCCGGTGCATTAGTCTTTGGTATGATCGCACCCATAAGCGGAACAAAATTCTATTCTCTTATGGTAGATTCGACCGAACTTCAAGCGGCCATCACTTTCGAGCGGGAGGAGCTACGGGACCCACCACACATGCCGTGAAGCTCTTCTCGCGCCCATCGTGTGACCCGGCGCTCGAGAATTCCTATTATAATATGTTTAGGAAGCGGAGCGGCGATTCGTGTCGAACTCATAGCGTTCGCCATGACATAAGCGGTCCAGAGCCTAAATTCCCCGTTTTCACGCACTTTCGGCCTTTATATCACTTTATTTATATAATATTTCGTTTTCTTTTGATATCTCGTGTCATTTCGATTTAGATGTGTTTCTTAGGCTTAAAAATACATTCTCGATGTATTGGGAGGCGGAATTTGATAATTTCTAAATAGTAAAATCGCATTTCTTCCGTCTGACGAGCGTTTGTGATTTACTTTATTACTCCGTGACGGTATATCATTTTCAATAAGCTTCATATCGAGGCTTCTTTAGGCCGTAGGTGGAAGGATCAAGTGGAGAATTCCTAAGAAAATGAAAAATCGGCGTAAAAAGAGAATCGAGCGGCGTTGGACGGCAAAAAAAAGGGTGCAACACGAGGACTTCCCGAGGGTCACCCATCTAGTACTACTCTCGCCCAAGCACGCTTAACCGGAGTTACGATGGGATCCGGTGCATTAGTCTTTGGTATGATCGCACCCATAAGCGAGAACAAAATTCTATTCTCTTATGGTAGATTCGACCGAACTTCAAGCGACCATCACTTTCGAGCGGGAGGAGCTACGGGACCCACCACACATGCCGTGAAGCTCTTCTCGCGCCCATCGTGTGACCCGGCTCAGAATTCCTATTATAATATGTTTAGGAAGAGGAACGGCGATTCGTGTCGAACTCATCGCGTTCGCCATGACATAAGCGGTCGAGCCTAAATTCCCCGTTTTCACGCACTTTCGGCCTTTATATCACTTTATTTATATAATACTTCGTTTTTCTTTTGATATCTCGTGTCATTTTCGATTTAGATGTGTTTCTTAGGCTTAAAAATACATTCTCGATGTATTGGGAGGCGGAATTTGATAATTTCTAAATAGTAAAATCGCATTTCTTCCGTCTGACAGCGTTTGTGATTTACTTTATTACTCCGTGACGGTATATCATTTTCAATAAGCTTCATATCGAGGCTTCTTTAGGCCGTAGGTGGAAGGATCAAGTGGAGAATTCCTAAGAAAATGAAAAATCGGCGTAAAGAGAATCGAGCGGCGTTGGGCGGCAAAAAAAGGGGTGCAACACGAGGACTTCCCGAGGGTCACCCATCCTAGTACTACTCTCGCCCAAGCACGCTTAACCCGGAGTTACGATGGGATCCGGTGCATTAGTCTTTGGTATGATCGCACCCATAAGAGAACAAAATTCTATTCTCTTATGGTAGATTCGACCGAACTTCAAGCGACCATCACTTTGAGCGGGAGGAGCTACGGGACCCACCACACATGCCGTGAAGCTCTTCTCGCGCCCATCGTGTGACCCGGCCTTTCGAATTCCTATTATAATATGTTTAGGAAGAGGAGCGGCGATTCGTGTCGAACTCATCGCGTTCGCCATGACATAAGCCAGTCGAGCCTAAATAAATTCCCCGTTTTCACGCACTTTCGGCCTTTATATCACTTTATTTATATAATATTTCGTTTTCTTTTGATATCTCGTGTCATTTCGATTTAGATGTGTTTCTTAGGCTTAAAAATACATTCTCGATGTATTGGGAGGCGGAATTTGATAATTTCTAAATAGTAAAATCGCATTTCTTCCGTCTGACGAGCGTTTGTGATTTACTTTATTACTCCGTGACGGTATATCATTTTCAATAAGCTTCATATCGAGGCTTCTTTAGGCCGTAGGTGGAAGGATCAAGTGGAGAATTCCTAAGAAAATGAAAAATCGGCGTAAAGAGAATCGAGCGGCGTTGGGCGGCAAAAAAGGGGGTGCAACACGAGGACTTCCCGAGGGTCACCCATCCTAGTACTACTCTCGCCCAAGCACGCTTAACCCGGAGTTACGATGGGATCCGGTGCATTAGTCTTTGGTATGATCGCACCCATAAGCGAACAAAATTCTATTCTCTTATGGTAGATTCGACCGAACTTCAAGCGGCCATCACTTTGAGCAGGGAGGAGCTACGGGACCCACCACACATGCCGTGAAGCTCTTCTCGCGCCCATCGTGTGACCCGGCGCTCGAATTCCTATTATAATATGTTTAGGAAGAGGAGCGGCGATTCGTGTCGAACTCATCGCGTTCGCCATGACATAAGCGGTCGAGCCTAAATTCCCCGTTTTCACGCACTTTCGGCCTTTATATCACTTTATTTATATAATATTTCGTTTTCTTTTGATATCTCGTGTCATTTCGATTTAGATGTGTTTCTTAGGCTTAAAAATACATTCTCGATGTATTGGGAGGCGGAATTTGATAATTTCTAAATAGTAAAATCGCATTTCTTCCGTCTGACGAGCGTTTGTGATTTACTTTATTACTCCGTGACGGTATATCATTTTCAATAAGCTTCATATCGAGGCTTCTTTAGGCCGTAGGTGGAAGGATCAAGTGGAGAATTCCTAAGAAAATGAAAAATCGGCGTAAAGAGAATCGAGCGGCGTTGGGCGGCAAAAAAGGGGTGCAACACGAGGACTTCCCGGGGGTCACCCATCCTAGTACTACTCTCGCCCAAGCACGCTTAACCGGAGTTACGATGGGATCCGGTGCATTAGTCTTGGTATGATCGCACCCATAAGAACAAAATTCTATTCTCTTATGGTAGATCGACCGAACTTCAAGCAGCCATCACTTTGAGCGGGAGGAGCTACGGGACCCACCACACATGCCGTGAAGCTCTTCTCGCGCCCATCGTGTGACCCGGCGCTCAGAATTCCTATTATAATATGTTTAGGAAGAGGAGCGGCGATTCGTGTCGAACTCATCGCGTTCGCCATGACATAAGCGGTCCAGACTAAATTCCCCGTTTTCACGCACTTTCGGCCTTTATATCACTTTATTTATATAATATTTCGTTTTCTTTTGATATCTCGTGTCATTTCGATTTAGATGTGTTTCTTAGGCTTAAAAATACATTCTCGATGTATTGGGAGGCGGAATTTGATAATTTCTAAATAGTAAAATCGCATTTCTTCCGTCTGACAGCGTTTGTGATTTACTTTATTACTCCGTGACGGTATATCATTTTCAATAAGCTTCATATCGAGGCTTCTTTACCCAGTAGGTGGAAGGATCAAGTGGAGAATTCCTAAGAAAATGAAAAATCGGCGTAAAGAGAATCGAGCGGCGTTGGACGGCAAAAAAAAGGGTGCAACACGAGGACTTCCCGGTCACCCATCCTAGTACTACTCTCGCCCAAGCACGCTTAACCGGAGTTACGATGGGATCCGGTGCATTAGTCTTTGGTATGATCGCACCCATAAGCGAACAAAATTCTATTCTCTTATGGTAGATTCGACCGAACTTCAAGCGACCATCACTTTCGAGCGGGAGGAGCTACGGGACCCACCACACATGCCGTGAAGCTCTTCTCGCGCCCATCGTGTGACCCGGCTCAGAATTCCTATTATAATATGTTTAGGAAGCGGAGCGGCGATTCGTGTCGAACTCATCGCGTTCGCCATGACATCTTGGTCCAGAGCCTAAATTCCCCGTTTTCACGCACTTTCGGCCTTTATATCACTTTATTTATATAATATTTCGTTTTCTTTTGATATCTCGTGTCATTTCGATTTAGATGTGTTTCTTAGGCTTAAAAATACATTCTCGATGTATTGGGAGGCGGAATTTGATAATTTCTAAATAGTAAAATCGCATTTCTTCCGTCTGACGAGCGTTTGTGATTTACTTTATTACTCCGTGACGGTATATCATTTTCAATAAGCTTCATATCGAGGCTTCTTTAGGCCGTAGGTGGAAGGATCAAGTGGAGAATTCCTAAGAAAATGAAAAATCGGCGTAAAAGAGAATCGAGCGGCGTTGGACGGCAAAAAAAGGGGGTGCAACACGAGGACTTCCCGGTCACCCATCCTAGTACTACTCTCGCCCAAGCACGCTTAACCGGAGTTACGATGGGATCCGGTGCATTAGTCTTTGGTATGATCGCACCCATAAGCGAGAACAAAATTCTATTCTCTTATGGTAGATTCGACCGAACTTCAAGCGGCCATCACTTTCGAGCAGGAGGAGCTACGGGACCCACCACACATGCCGTGAAGCTCTTCTCGCGCCCATCGTGTGACCCGGCCTTTCGAAATTCCTATTATAATATGTTTAGGAAGCGGAGCGGCGATTCGTGTCGAACTCATCGCGTTCGCCATGACATAAGCGGTCGAGCCTAAATTCCCCGTTTTCACGCACTTTCGGCCTTTATATCACTTTATTTATATAATATTTCGTTTTCTTTTGATATCTCGTGTCATTTCGATTTAGATGTGTTTCTTAGGCTTAAAAATACATTCTCGATGTATTGGGAGGCGGAATTTGATAATTTCTAAATAGTAAAATCGCATTTCTTCCGTCTGACGAGCGTTTGTGATTTACTTTATTACTCCGTGACGGTATATCATTTTCAATAAGCTTCATATCGAGGCTTCTTTAGGCCGTAGGTGGAAGGATCAAGTGGAGAATTCCTAAGAAAATGAAAAATCGGCGTAAAAGAGAATCGAGCGGCGTTGGGCGGCAAAAAAGGGGTGCAACACGAGGACTTCCCGAGGTCACCCATCTAGTACTACTCTCGCCCAAGCACGCTTAACCGGAGTTACGATGGGATCCGGTGCATTAGTCTTTGGTATGATCGCACCCATAAGCGAACAAAATTCTATTCTCTTATGGTAGATTCGACCGAACTTCAAGCGGCCATCACTTTCGAGCAGGAGGAGCTACGGGACCCACCACACATGCCGTGAAGCTCTTCTCGCCCATCGTGTGACCGGCGCTCAGAATTCCTATTATAATATGTTTAGGAAGAGGAGCGGCGATTCGTGTCGAACTCATCGCGTTCGCCATGACATAAGCGGTCGAGCCTAAATTCCCCGTTTTCACGCACTTTCGGCCTTTATATCACTTTATTTATATAATATTTCGTTTTTCTTTTGATATCTCGTGTCATTTCGATTTAGATGTGTTTCTTAGGCTTAAAAATACATTCTCGATGTATTGGGAGGCGGAATTTGATAATTTCTAAATAGTAAAATCGCATTTCTTCCCGTCTGACGAGCGTTTGTGATTTACTTTATTACTCCGTGACGGTATATCATTTTCAATAAGCTTCATATCGAAGGCTTCTTTAGACCGTAGGTGGAAGGATCAAGTGGAGAATTCCTAAGAAAATGAAAAATCGAGCGTAAAGAGAATCGAGCGGCGTTGGGCGGCAAAAAAAGGGGTGCAACACGAGGACTTCCCGGTCACCCATCCTAGTACTACTCTCGCCCAAGCACGCTTAACCCGGAGTTGATGGGATCCGGTGCATTAGTCTTTGGTATGATCGCACCCATAAGCGAACAAAATTCTATTCTCTTATGGTAGATTCGACCGAACTTCAAGCGGCCATCACTTTCGAGCAGGGAGGAGCTACGGGACCCACCACACATGCCGTGAAGCTCTTCTCGCGCCCATCGTGTGACCGGCGCTCAGAATTCCTATTATAATATGTTTAGGAAGCGGAGCGGCGATTCGTGTCGAACTCATCGCGTTCGCCATGACATAAGCTGGTCGAGCCTAAATTCCCCGTTTTCACGCACTTTCGGCCTTTATATCACTTTATTTATATAATATTTCGTTTTTCTTTTGATATCTCGTGTCATTTCGATTTAGATGTGTTTCTTAGGCTTAAAAATACATTCTCGAATGTATTGGGAGGCGGAATTTGATAATTTCTAAATAGTAAAATCGCATTTCTTCCGTCTGACGAGCGTTTGTGATTTACTTTATTACTCCGTGACGGTATATCATTTTCAATAAGCTTCATATCGAGGCTTCTTTAGGCCGTAGGTGGAAGGATCAAGTGGAGAATTCCTAAGAAAATGAAAAATCGGCGTAAAAGAGAATCGAGCGGCGTTGGACGGCAAAAAAGGGGGTGCAACACGAGGACTTCCCGGGGTCACCCATCCTAGTACTACTCTCGCCCAAGCACGCTTAACCCGGAGTTGATGGGATCCGGTGCATTAGTCTTTGGTATGATCGCACCCATAAGCGAACAAAATTCTATTCTCTTATGGTAGGTCGACCGAACTTCAAGCGACCATCACTTTGAGCAGGGAGGAGCTACGGGACCCACCACACATGCCGTGAAGCTCTTCTCGCGCCCATCGTGTGACCGGCCTTCGAAATTCCTATTATAATATGTTTAGGAAGCGGAGCAGCGATTCGTGTCGAACTCATCGCGTTCGCCATGACATAAGCGGTCCGAGCCTAAATTCCCCGTTTTCACGCACTTTCGGCCTTTATATCACTTTATTTATATAATATTTCGTTTTCTTTTGATATCTCGTGTCATTTCGATTTAGATGTGTTTCTTAGGCTTAAAAATACATTCTCGATGTATTGGGAGGCGGAATTTGATAATTTCTAAATAGTAAAATCGCATTTCTTCCCGTCTGACAGCGTTTGTGATTTACTTTATTACTCCGTGACGGTATATCATTTTCAATAAGCTTCATATCGAGGCTTCTTTAGGCCGTAGGTGGAAGGATCAAGTGGAGAATTCCTAAGAAAATGAAAAATCGGCGTAAAGAGAATCGAGCGGCGTTGGACGGCAAAAAAAGGGGGTGCAACACGAGGACTTCCCGGGGTCACCCATCCTAGTACTACTCTCGCCCAAGCACGCTTAACCGGAGTTACGATGGGATCCGGTGCATTAGTCTTTGGTATGATCGCACCCATAAGCGAGAACAAAATTCTATTCTCTTATGGTAGATTCGACCCGAACTTCAAGCGGCCATCACTTTGAGCGGGAGGAGCTACGGGACCCAACACACATGCCGTGAAGCTCTTCTCGCGCCCATCGTGTGACCCGGCCTCAGAATTCCTATTATAATATGTTTAGGAAGAGGAGCGGCGATTCGTGTCGAACTCATCGCGTTCGCCATGACATCTTGGTCGAGCCTAAATTCCCCGTTTTCACGCACTTTCGGCCTTTATATCACTTTATTTATATAATATTTCGTTTTCTTTTGATATCTCGTGTCATTTTCAATTAAGATGTGTTTCTTATGCTTATATATTCATTCTCCAATGTATTGGGATGCTGAATTTGATAATTTCTAAATAGTAAAATCGCATTTCTTCCGTCTGACAGCGTTTGTGATTTACTTTATTACTCCGTGACGGTATATCATTTTCAATAAGCTTCATATCGAGGCTTCTTTAGGCCGTAGGTGGAAGGATCAAGTGGAGAATTCCTAAGAAAATGAAAAATCGGCGTAAAGAGAATCGGCGGCGTTGGGCGGCAAAAAAGGGGTGCAACACGAGGACTTCCCGGTCACCCATCCTAGTACTACTCTCGCCCAAGCACGCTTAACCGGAGTTACGATGGGATCCGGTGCATTAGTCTTTGGTATGATCGCACCCATAAGCGAGAACAAAATTCTATTCTCTTATGGTAGATTAGACCGAACTTCAAGCGGCCATCACTTTGAGCGGGAGGAGCTACGGGACCCACCACACATGCCGTGAAGCTCTTCTCGCGCCCATCGTGTGACGGCGCTCGAAATTCCTATTATAATATGTTTAGGAAGAGGAGCGGCGATTCGTGTCGAACTCATCGCGTTCGCCATGACATACTTGGTCGAGCCTAAATTCCCGTTTTCACGCACTTTCGGCCTTTATATCACTTTATTTATATAATATTTCGTTTTCTTTTGATATCTCGTGTCATTTCGATTTAGATGTGTTTCTTAGGCTTAAAAATACATTCTCGATGTATTGGGAGGCGGAATTTGATAATTTCTAAATAGTAAAATCGCATTTCTTCCGTCTGACGGCGTTTGTGATTTACTTTATTACTCCGTGACGGTATATCATTTTCAATAAACTTCATATCGAGGCTTCTTTAGACCGTAGGTGGAAGGATCAAGTGGAGAATTCCTAAGAAAATGAAAAATCGGCGTAAAAGAGAATCGGCGGCGTTGGACGGCAAAAAAGGGGTGCAACACGAGGACTTCCCGGGGTCACCCATCTAGTACTACTCTCGCCCAAGCACGCTTAACCCGGAGTTACGATGGGATCGGTGCATTAGTCTTTGGTATGATCGCACCCATAAGCGAGAACAAAATTCTATTCTCTTATGGTAGATTCGACCGAACTTCAAGCAACCATCACTTTCGAGCGGGAGGAGCTACGGGACCCACCACACATGCCGTGAAGCTCTTCTCGCGCCCATCGTGTGACCGGCGCTCGAAATTCCTATTATAATATGTTTAGGAAGAGGAGCGGCGATTCGTGTCGAACTCATCGCGTTCGCCATGACATAAGCGGTCCCGAGCCTAAATTCCCCGTTTTCACGCACTTTCGGCCTTTATATCACTTTATTTATATAATATTTCGTTTTCTTTTGATATCTCGTGTCATTTCGATTTAGATGTGTTTCTTAGGCTTAAAATACATTCTCGATGTATTGGGAGGCGGAATTTGATAATTTCTAAATAGTAAAATCGCATTTCTTCCGTCTGACGAGCGTTTGTGATTTACTTTATTACTCCCGTGACGGTATATCAT